>JARJCQ010000109.1:0-288010 GCA_029281465.1 Mycena epipterygia | reverse complement strand
CAAATAGGCGCCGAGACAAACAAGCCCCACACTTGATGGGACGAGTCTCGGAGAAACTCAGGCGGGCCGGTGCCAGAGTTTCTCCGAGACTCGTCCCATCATCTCGGCCGGCTGCGCTACACAGCCACTCTTTTGCTTTTGCTTCCGCACCACCATGTCCAAACGGTAAGTCCCGCCTCCGTAGATTGTAGTTAGTAGTTAGTAGAGTAAACGAATGAGAACGAGTTGAACTGCAAACAAGCTGTGAAAGCCCACTGGGCTCACCGTTAAATACAATATACTGTGGCGGGAAAAAATTACACGCCGCTGACAATGATTTGCGTCTAGCGCATCCGCCATGCAATTCATCGACGACCGCGCCGACGTCGACCACGACGAGGAGGAGAGGAACAAGACAACGAAGACCCCGACTCCATGGAGGCTCTGGCGCGAGCAGCCGACGAGCGCGACTTCCCAATGGAAGAGATTCAAGCGAAACACCCGGCGCGACTGCAGTCGTCAGCACCGTATCGAATTCTGGAGTCCCAACGCACCCCGCAACCTCCCCCGTTCAATAGTACTAACGTCTCCGTAAGATTTCATCTTATGAATGATCGTTTACTGACTTGTGTGCAGTTTGTGCGCGGGGACTCATCCCAGGCGGAGCGTGAGCCGGAGGAAAACGAAAAGGAGCAGGAGATACAACCTGCTCTCTTCTTGCCGGACCCACAAGACCAACGTGCGACGCCCATGTTCTTTCCAAACCGGGAGTCAATGACGCCTCTCCCCGCCGCCCTCCCCGACGTAGCTGGGAGATTCCTCACTCCGTTCCCCCCGTCCAATAGGATAACGTCTCAGTAAGATTTATCTTATGAGTTATCCTTTACTAACCTGTGTGCAGAAAACTCCTTCGCTAACCGCATCCAAGCGCGAACATGAGCCCGATGACGACGGCGACGCGTCCTCCCCCACAAAACGGAGACGTACCATGAAAAAGTCTGTCGCGGAATACTTTGACATAGCCGCGGAAGAATCGGACGAGGATGGAGGAGATAGCGAAGAGGAGGAGGAGGAAGAGACCTTGTCCGACAAAGGTGCGTGAATCCGCATAATCTAACCTTTTCCTACTTATGATGAGCGTTTCAAGAATTCCTCGACGACGAGCCCACGCACGAGTCCCCGGCGTTTTACCACACGTTTAACCCAGACGACGCCGAGGACGAAGCCGCCGAAGCCGCCGCAGCGAGACTGCAGCAGGCTTCTGCTAGTTATTCCAGGGCCGTTGAGGCAGAGCGCAGAGGACAGGTTCCTCCGCCGGCTTCCATCATGTCCAACGCTGGCAACGCCGGACAATCTTCGTCGGGCGCGTCGGATTGGATGCAGCGCACCATCTCCAACGCGGTGATTAATGCTGCACCAGCTCAATTACCGCGCACTTTTGCTAGTCAGCAGCACGCGACGAACCGCAAGACTGAAGCGGAGGGAAAGGTGGTACCGGGAAGCTGGATTCGCATTCCAGCGGGGAGCGACCGCAATTCGGTGGCGCTTGTACTGCCTACCGACGAGTGTCTTGTCTACGTCGGCAACAATAGATGCAAGATCGTCTCTCTTCCGGTGGACTGCAAGCAAGCTTGGCCAACCTCCACAGACCTCACCAACTTCCACAACGCCGACAGTGTCAAGCTCAGCAGAGTTCATTTCATTGGAACGTGCGCAGCTTTGACCGAAGGTGACCGCGTAGTAGTGGTAAAAGGCCCTCACCTTTTCGCTACGGGGTATATTACCTTGATCCGCGACGTCCCTGTTCGCGACACTTCCACCAACCCCAATATTCGGGTCAGATACGCCAAAATCCAAACGTACTATAATGGCACGGCGCCTCTATCAACAAAAGACGAAGGTTACTTCGTTCAACTCGCCGACCTTCGACGCCATGTTTTGGACGACCCCATTCCCATCGGGCCACTCGATCGCGTACGCGTTGTATCAGGAAACGAATATCTGGGTTATAGCGGTCGGGTTAGGAGTCTTGGGGATTCGTCTTTGGCGGTCGACCTGTCAAAACCCCCTCACGACATGGAGTTGCACGATATTGACATTCTTTTGCGCCATTTGACTAGGGACTTCCACCCTGGAGATATGGTCATGGTCGCTCGCGGCAAGTCGAAAGACCGGACAGGGTTTATAACCACAGTGTGCCCCGGGGGCGCACTGGAGGTTTATGATGTATTTTTTTTTCGTTTCTTTCTTTGCATGTTCCAGCTAACTATTTCTCCAGACGGAAGCTTCGGTAGAACAAAAAGACCGTCGTCCAGATGAAATTGAAGACATGATGCCACATCTTATCGTACGTCGTTTCTCTGTTCTACTCGTACAGCAAGCTAACGTATTATGGTAGTTTAAAGTCCGTTCGGCGGATGTGGTATTCTCACTCTTCGCCAATACTGGTGTCTCTGGCGTCAAGCAGGGTTATACCACCCCGAAGCGAAGTTCTCGCCATCCCCAACAACATGACGCCCAACACAGAGTACGACGAATCGACCAACCTCCACAAGTTATTGGACGATCTTCAAGCGCAGGACAAAAGCGCGATCGAGCGAAACATGCACCTGATGAAGACGGGCCGCCGATTCGAGGGTCCTTCAAGTGTTGGTGGCCTATAAACATCCGCTTAAAGGTGTTTTGTGCGTGGTGCACGCCGATCACGATAGCCCTGAGCGAGCTGCTCGATTGGCAAAGGAGTCGAAGCGTAAAGGATGGCGCGGGGACAAGGCAGATATACGCGGAATCGTTGCCACAATCTCCAAGCTGGCGTCTAACACGCGATTTGATATTGACGTCAATATTTGGTTCACGCACAGTATTTCGCGTTTCCCTTATCACTTGTCTAATTTAATTGACCGTTCTTTTCAGTACTCGTCTGCCCTTGAACAAAGCCGTCGTTTTGAGTCCCGAGGCTCTCGCGCCCCCACCACCACCCCCGCCTCCACGTTTGAGAACCCCCGACCGGACCCGAATGACCCGACAGCTAGTTCGTGGATGAGAACTCCAACGCCGCCGCCCACACTACCTGGTAAGCAGCTATCTCAATTCAAGAGCAATAAAATCTCATTCAATCCCAGGCGAAGACAACGGCGAATGGTTATGCCTTCATGCGCTCGCTGGAAAGCGTGTCGACGTCCAGATCCAGGGAATAGAGGGGCTCGCAGACCACAAAGCTGGCGGGTTCAAGAATAGTGAATCCCTGCGCAAGCTGGAAGGTCGAACCGGGTATCTGCTTCTCGGCGAGCCAGTTACTCCTGGCATGGTGGGAATCAAGAAACTGCGGGTTTTCGCGGTGGGGAAAAAACATGACAGCTCATAACGTGCCAGCGCAGTGTATCAAGCCGTTCAGGGGATTACAAGGCATGCCTTTGACGAGATTCAAATCTCGCGTCGTCATAATTGGTGCGGATATCATGGGTAACTCTTCGTTCAAGGGACTATACGGAGAAACCCAACCGCCTGATCACGACGATGGTGCACAAACCGTCAGAGTGCGATTCCATCATCGCGTGGAATCAAGTGTTCCAACATTCCCTCTCTTGAGTCTTTGTCAGGCGCGGAACGAATTGATCGAGGCGGCACATGGAACCTTTCACCCAACGGACTTCGACGAAATATTGTAGAACGTATGAATATAGTTGTATAATAGGCAAATAATTATAGTGTAGTACTTAGAAAGTGATGTACATACTCAAATAATTTGATGTTCGTTCAAAAACGCGTGAATCGTTGAGCAGTCGCGTAAAATACGCGTCAGTCGCGTAAATTGCGAGAGCCAGGCGCGTTTGACAGGAGGCAGTGCCGGGCGCTTGGAATGCGGTGTGGGCGCCTGCGCCCCCGCGGACCGAGACTTCTCCGAAACTCGTCCCATCAAGTGTGGGCTTTATTTGTTGGGGCGCCTATTTCGCTCTTGCTCCCGACCACCATGTACATTAGTTAGTAGTTAGTAGTAAATAAACTAGCTAAATAGACAGATGTTCGAGTGGGCGAAGTAACTACATAATGCGTTTAGAGTAACAATGCCTTGGATGAAAGTCAGGCGCGGAACGAATTAATCAAGACGGCACCTTTCACCCAACGGACTTCGACGAAATAATGTCGAACGTATGAATATAGACAAATAATCATAGTGTAGTACTTGGAAAGTGATTTACACACTCAAATCGTTTGACGCTCGTTCAAAAACGCGTGAATCGACGAGCAGTCGCGTAAAATGCGCGTCAGTCGCGTAAAATACGCGTCAGTCGCGTAAATTGTGAGAGTCAGGCGCGTTTGACAGGAGGCAGTGCCGGGCGCTTGGAATGCGGTGCGGGCGCCTGCGTTCCCGCGGACCGAGATTTCTCCGAAACTCGTCCCATCAAGTTTGGGCTTTGTTTGTTTGGGCGCCTATTTCGCTCTTGCTCCCGACCACCATGTACATTAGTTAGTAGTTAGTAGTAGTTAATAAACCAGCTAAATAGACAGATGTTCGAGTGGGCGAAGTAACTACATACAATCCATTTAGAGTAACAATGCCTTGGATGAAAAAGGAACAGCGCGGCGCAGGGACGGGCGATCCAAAGACCACAATGGGCGGTGGCCCTCGCTTATGGTATTGCGCAGTGGCTGTTGGGTGATATTGGAAATTGTAAACAATAGATAGCGAATACAATACAGTAGAGCATGCGGTGCTTGCGATTGGTGGTCCTAGAGGTCAGTGGCACAAAAAAATTCAGTACTTAGTGTCAATCTCACGTCCAT
The DNA here is from genome assembly GCA_029281465.1 of Mycena epipterygia. Classification (NCBI taxonomy): domain Eukaryota; kingdom Fungi; phylum Basidiomycota; class Agaricomycetes; order Agaricales; family Mycenaceae; genus Mycena; species Mycena epipterygia. Next base: position 283,246 of record JARJCQ010000109.1, on the reverse strand, counting down.
CCATTCCAGCTTCTCTCCTCCGCCCATGGCCAGGTTGCGCCTCACCGCAAAGGAACGCGAGCGCGCCGCCGCCAAGCCCTCGTATCTGGCGGTTCCTGGTCCCGCCATTCCTCACCCACGCCAGAAAATCGCCAAACACATTAGCCGACGCCCCGACATTCTACTGCACAATGGACGCACCATGGTCCAACCGCGCCTCCCGCCATTTTACAACGCTCTTTTCACTGGAGAATCTGACAACGGCGACACGGAAGCCTCGAGATACGACCAGCGCGACATTTTGCCGTCCGACGGGAATATTCCTGCTACCCCAATACGGGATCCCACCGCTCATCGACGCAAACGAGAAGCTCAGTGGCGACGCTGGCAGGGGGAGGTCCTCCCCAATCTCCTTCCGCACTATGTGCGCGTCCTCGAGCAAACCAAATCACTGCGCGACTTCGACCAACTTTCCCCATGGACGCGCACGACTCCCTGTCTCTGCTTGACCACCAAAGTCGTGAAGATTGCTATCGTCCATTTCTCGTGTATGTCGCGATTTCGTTCGCATTTTATGGATCTAACTCCTTACAGCCGTAGAAGATATTGAGCTCACCGTGTGCCACTGCGCCCCGGCTGCGGTGCAACTCATGGCTGCAGGCGCGTTCCCCTGCGCGCCGTTGCACCCAACGTTGGCCGTAGACTTGCGGCTACTAGAGTTCGCGTTGAATCTGTTCGTGCAGATTGCACCCAACAACACCGCTTTTACCCTAGCGCTGGAGCGCACGCTAGGAGCTCTCGGCTTTCAGCTTGATCACACGGTATGTTGTTGGCTTACCCGGCCTGCGATTGTGCGTTTACGGGTTTTCAGAATTCCCTACGCCGTCGATTCGGCAACTCTCTTATGTGGTACACCCACCTGCGCAATCGCACGAAGGAGCACTACAGCGGAATTATTGAAGCTGTGCGCGCGGACCTCATACCTGAAAGTGTGGAGCCAGTGTCGCCCGAACAAGAAGACGAGCCACCCATTACTCCTCACTCAGCAACACCCCGAGGGCGTCAACCCGATCGTAGACGCGCTGCTCGATCGCGAACCTCGTCCTCGGGGTGGTCAGAGTCTCCATCACCATCCTTGCGTGCGCCGCCACGTAAACGTTCACGCCAACCGACGCCCGAACCTCAATTGCCGTTCCCAGAACCCTTACCTCGAACTCGCCCAAGCGAATATCTGCGGCGTCGATGCCCCGCCTGCTTCGGGGGCGACTTCAAGCACGACCCATCCGCAGTGTAAGTCTTTGTACTCATTCTGGTTTCAAACGTGCTAACAGTCGATGCAGATCAGATGTCAAGGGCTGCATAGACGCTTGCTTCACGCAAAAGAAGCGCAAGTCTCCCAAAGATCCGCCCAAGTACCATCCGAACACCCATTTCATCCCCGAAGATGTGGCCGTCCAGACGGAGGACTACGTAAACGACGTGCGTAACGTGAAGGCCACCAAGCGTCGCAAAGCTGCCGTTGCAAATGAGGAGGAAGATGATGATGATTACGAACACCCCGAATTGCGGCTCCCGCGCTCCGTGCTCGACGGTTGCGAGGCGTCGTTCAAGGCCGCTGATGAAAAGCGCGAGAAAGCCAGTACCGAGTTCTTCGAGGACACCGCGATCATGGCGCTCCTCTGTCGCCACGATCGAGTTCTCTGGCTCGTGAACATGCACTCCGCGGGCGAGAAACAATTCAATGTCCTCGCCTTGATAGAGACGTTTTATCAGCATCTTCCGGTCTGGACAGTCGTCGGTTTACTGTACGACGTGGCCTGCGCGTTGGAGCGGAGTTGTAGGAAGTGGGGGTTCCTCTCGCGTTATCTGGATCGCCTAGTGTTCGCGGTCTCCGTCTTTCATGCTTTCGGCCACGAGTGGGCCTGTCAGCTGCTTTTCCATCCTCGGAAACGCGTTGGATTTGGTCTCACAGACGGCGAAGGCTGCGAACGCTTCTGGCATTCAATCAGCCATTTAATCGCGCATTTGCGTATCAGCGGGGTGAGTCGTTGTCAACGTCTTTGAAAGGATAAAGTCTAACACCGTATACAGTACCACAACCGACTCTACACGTTGGACGCGCAAATCGAACACGCGGACGAGTCCAGCCTCAGGCGCCTGGGCGAATGGATCAAGCGCCGCCAAGTCCATTGTGCCAAGAAACGGGACGAGGCTAAGAAAGCGTTGGCCGAGTGTGGCAAGGCGATCACGCTGCTGCGTGAGCAATGGAAGCTGCAGGTGGCAGCTCAAACCAAACCCATTCCGAGTACGTGACTCTCGCATTACGTTTATATCCGACTTATACGGTGGCAGGGCGTTCCAAAACTCGTGGTCAGCAAGCGGTAGCGGTGGTGATCCTCCTCCGTGCGGTGGTGACGACTCGGCGCAAGCGCATCACAGAGCTGGAGGCGTGCTTTCTCGAGGCCGTCCAGAATGAAGACCCCGGCGCTGCGGTTTATCAAGCCCAGGTCGCCGCCGCAGAAGAGGCGCTGCACGCCGCTGAAAGAAAACTATGGCAGAGGGAACAGGCCTTGGGCGTGCACGAGCAGCAATCACTACGTAAGCTGGGCAAAAGTAAGTATCTAAATCTCCGCATGAACGCGCGCGCCTTGAAGCGGCGTATACGGGATCGCCTGCGCTCGAGAAAGTTCGAACTCGACAAATTGGAGCGTTCTTTTCGACGACTTGTTAATGGTAAGTCCATCTCTAATACGAACAATACGTCAACTGAAACGTCCCCAGATCAAAAACTTTACTCGCACACGGAGTCAGCCGTGAAACGTCGGGAGCCCGCAATTGGCAAACTCAACCTCCAGTACAACAAACTTTGTGCCGATCTCGCTCAGATCATCAAAGACGGCCAGGCGCCACCGGGGGCTCAGCCTCCGCTTCCTATCGCGCCTAAACAATTGTGGCAACTGGACGTTGACGACGGAATCTGGCAGGATGTTGGTTTGGACGAGGACGATGCTGAAGCCGCCGCTGGAGAGCCACCACTGTGGCTTAGCGACGAGAAGGTTCGCACTGGAATCAAGGCGATGCTGGAACTCGATCGGTGCGACGAGGAGGACGCTATATTGAAGAAGGAGAGGTGCGCGTTGCAAGTCTGGTTTGCTGAGGAGTGGAAGATCGTCAATGAGGCCATCATGCGAGCTGGTACGTTTCCTAGAACGGCTCGAGCTCGAGAGGATTAACTAACGAAAGTCTCAGAATCCGCTGGCGATGAATATCAGCTCAAACTGCGGCGTGACGAACTCGTCGTCTTGTGCGCAATGTGGCAGAAGTGGCTCCCCGACCTTGGCGTTGACAAGACAGCGCTGCCACCTTGGGGTCCGAGTGCGGTGCAACTTGCCACATGTATGCTGAACGCCCACTTGCCCACCCGGGGAGAAGACAGGCATTATGACGCCCACTTGCCCGCCCGTGGAGAAGACAGGTATTATGACGAATCGGAGGACGAGGGCGGCGATGGAGACGACGACGAGACTGAAACTGGTGGCGAGGATGAAGATTTTGGGATGTTGGACGCGGTAGAGACCGCAGATATGTATAGAAATACTGAAGACGACGAGTATTATATATAATTTACTTTTAACTGCACTATAACGCGTGAATTCTGAACTACGGCGCGTCAGAGCGCGTCAGACGCGTGAAGGGAACGCGTTTGACATGAGCCATGGCCTTTTGACAGCTTTTGACAGGAGGCGGTGCGGGCGCTTGGAATGCGGTGCAGGCGCTAGGCCCTCGGCCCGTTTCCGCGTACCGAGGTTTCGCCGAAACTCGCCCCATCAAGTGTGGGGCTTGTTTGTCTCGGCGCCTATTTGCCTCTTGCTCCTGACCACCATGTCGAAATGGCTGGTGCGTCGGGAGCAGCGAGCGCTGAAGTCACACCACGTAGGTAGATAGGTAGAATTGTTTAAAAGATAGAAATGGCAATAGTAATACACATATATGTCGCAGGAACGCTAGGGTGGGGAAAAGGAAGACGGAGCGGGGGCGCACGCAGGTCGCGACCAAATAGTAATTACAGTACATTGTATGAGAGAGGAACACCACGGTGTAGGGACGAATGATCAAAAGACCACAATGGGTGGCCCTCGCTTATAGCGTTGCGCGGTGGCCACTGGATGATCGATAATCGGGGTACATACGAAACGGCGAGGACAATGAATACGAAAGGGGCAATAAATGCCACCGTACAGTGCTATAAGAGGTGCGTGCTGAAAGCTCTATATTTCCCTACTACTCACACCGCCCATCATGCCGCCAATTCGCACTCGCGCCCCCCGTTTTTCGTCGCCTCTCCTCCCTGAGCGCCTTCTTCCCCCCTCCCCCCTGCCGCCCTCCAGCGACCCTCCGACCAGCGACGATGACTCCGAGGAAGAAGAACGCGTGAAGCTGAACCGAGTCGTCTGCAGCCTGCGCGATATCGCCAATGCCGACATGCACAACTATAAAAAAGTTTTGGCTTGGAAACATGCTAGTACGTTTCCGACGCTGCGCATAAGTAATCCCTAACCTGATCATTTGTAGAGGAGGACTACGAAGACGCCTACGGCAAGTTCGTGCCTGACGAGGACGCCGCCACTGTCATGCGCCGCAAGAGGGGGCTCTCCAAAATGTTGTACGATATGCGCCAGGATCTTGGTACGTTCGATGATACCTACCCTTCCCCGCCACTCGCTAAATATTTCGACAGAGTACTGCCGGGTAGCGACCGACTCGGCCACAATCGCGGCGTATTTTGAAATTCGTACGTCGCCGCCTCTGACTTTGTCTCCATCGCTGAGCTGACATTCACACAGATGACGCTTTCGAGAGCGAGTTCGGTCCCTTCCGATCCCACGACGGCTTGGACGACAGGGTTGCGCGACGACAGGCCGCCCTTGGGGAGTGGGAATATCTGATGGAGGAGACTGGCGGCGATCTCACCAAGGCTTATGCCATCGCGGCCAGGGACTTCGCCTTCGTCGCTCCTAACCCCTACCCCGCTGGATCTGACGCGCGCTTCGCGTTCGATTCGATGCGTAAGTTCACCTGCTTTTTTACTCCTCGCACCTTCTGATATATGGCTTTGCAGTCCGCCGGGTGTTGGTGGAAGCGCGCTTCGATCTCCACAACGATAGAGCCTTCCCTCCGACGGTGGACAACCCGACCTTCTTGTTCCAGCTCAACAACCCGTACGCCGCTCGCACCAGCGGCAGCCTCAATTACCACTGCTATCGTACGTCCCTTCCTTCACATCCGTCTTCGCACTCTCTCACACTGTTACTTGTAGGCCGCACTGTACGCAAAGTGATGTGGGACAGAGTGTACACCGCGCAGTGCCGCGCAGGCGTCGAGCCCACAGGCACCCTGGAAATGCCGACCATCGCGCCGGCCGTCTTTTATGGTCACTCTTAAGTAGTCGTCGTTGTAGTATCTCCTTTGTTTTACATAAATATGTTATGTATATGCGGACTATCAATTTTCTATGTCTCTCTCCCTGTTGGCGCGATTTCTGGCGCGACTTCACCCTGTTTTTTTCTCGGTGAGCGATCGTTGCAAGCGTGTGGTCACAGGCTAATTCGTGGCATGCTTTGATTTGATAGCGCATTGTCTTTTTTATGCGGTGAGTGATTAAATGCATGATCAAATGCTTTGATAGCGCATTGTGGGTGTGTTTCCTAAAGGGGCGAATTCCAGTGGCAGGAGACGAGATTTCTCTTCGTGGTAAGTGATCGCCTCATTGTTACTGTGGTGGGTGGCATTGGCTTCTAATATAAAGGTGCGCTCATCCAGCTCTCCCTCCTTCATCCCCACACTCATCCGCCCTCCCAAACTACTTCTGCCCTACCATGTCTGTAACATTTAAAGCCCGGCGCTCCCTTAAGACGCTGCCGCGTCTCCCCCCCTGCCCCTTTGATCTTTCGATCAAGCCCCGCCGCCGCCGCCGCCGCATCGCTGTCGTCTCTGTTCCGCCCGCGCCCTGCTCCATTACCATGTCGCTTGCGCACCCTATCGTGTATGGAGAGACCTTCGAAAAATTTTGGCCCGCAGTCCCCGCCGCCGACGACTTCCACCCAGCTCTCTACATGACCATCAGGGACCCAACCCCACTCGTTGCCGATGCGGAAAACAGTCGAACACGCCTGGGTCTCAGCCCGCAAGGCGCTCAAGGCGTTCACCGACATTTGTTATCGGTCGTATCTCAACGACACAGTGAGTCTCTATTCCTCCTTCTAATTACATATTATTGAAATGGTTTATTCATTTTGCAGGCCCATACCGACAGCACTCCGATCTATGCGCCGGATGGAACGCTACACGGGTTGCTACTTATCCCAGAGACGGTGTGTCTTTCCTCTGTGTTATTCCGCCCAGTATTAACTTTTCTCTAGATTCACACTGATAGAACCCCTATCTATGCTCCTGACGGCACGCTGCACGGGGCGGCATGGAGGCGTCTCGAGGTGGCGGATATGGTGGAGTTGTTTATTGCGTCGTCTGAGTAGCTACATTTCTCCTTGCTAGTTCTTTTTAATTACTGTCGTGGACTTATATTTCTTTCCTTTGTCTTATGTCGGCCTCGGCGTCTTTCTATTCAACGTTATTTTATGCACTCAAGCAGTACTTTCCTTTTTCGCCTCGTAGCGGTTGTTTGGACTAGCTTGCAAAGTGATCCGAGCTTTTTTTATCTCGGCCGCTTCTTTGAGTTGTTTGCTTCTTTGAGTTGTCTCCGTCGCTTCTTTGAGTTGTCTTTTTGAGTTGTCTTCCTTGAGTTGTACATAAATAAACATGAAATAATTGCAGTGTAGTTAGACAAGGCATTAAAATCCTTTAAACTTATAATATAATTAGAAATAAACATAATAATTGCGGTGTAGTTAGACAGTTAGACAAGGCATTAAAATACTTTAAAATTATAATAAAATTATAAGGAATAAAGCTATATACTTATTTTGTTCGCACGCTTGAAAAGGAAAGGAAACTCGACTTGCTTGTGAAGAATGGTAAGACATCAAATAATTGTGGTAGCTTAGTTATACCATAAAATGACAATGTAGCAGAAAACCCTGGCCAATGTGCCTGGGCTCTGGTGCTATGTTGTCTGTTCAAAAACTCGGGTGGTGCTGGATATAAGGGATGGGTGGGAAGACTCAGCAATGCTTCGGTCGGGGACCGGTTATGCAGTGATTATCATGCTTTTTGCCTTCTTTTGTACTGACCGCGTGTTCGATGCCGCCCTGAGGATATTTTTTTTTCCCTCCGCAACAAACAACTTTTTTTCACTTGACATACTACAGTACCTCCACCTCCTCGCGCAAGCGACAAACATTGTACTTTCCAATTCAATCTGTGGACTGACAATTACATTCTGCTCGCATTTGACTCTCACATGTATAAACAGCATATATTTATTGCACGCACGACAATACCTAAGAACGCAGAAATCCTCATCGCATGTAGAATTTCTTGACCTGGTCGTGGGAAACATTTTGATGCACTGATGAGTGCGCTCGACTCGGAAAACCTGCAGAAAAAGTTGGGAGGTAAAAGGCAAGCTCATGCACAGAAAACTTACAGTATTTCTCAGCGGGGTTACCAGTAGCATTGTGCGCTTCATGCCAGTTAACCAACATATTATATTAGGCATCCACAGAGAGGACCAAACCAATTTCCTCTGCCCTCCCCTTCTGCTATGTGAGGTCACTGCCCCCATCAGACCCAATTCACGTGGGCTGCGGTGTGCATACGCACTCAGGATTGAGGACACTGCATCGTTGTGTACCCAATGCACTGTACCGACTTGTACGCACACCTGAGCCCACATTTATGATGTTTTGGTCCTTACTGTTCGCAAGTGTGCCCCGCTTCATTCTTGATGCTGGGGGCTCAAATCTGAATGGGCACTGTGTACCCCACCTCGCTCATGATCTACCGCCAGATTTGTGGCACCTCCTTCCGACCAAATTGTAAACGGCGGGAATGGCACATGTTACTGCTCGATGCGCGAGTGCTGGATTTTTGTGCTCCCCGTGCATTGTGACACCTCACACACAGCACCGATGGCTGCACAAGTCGATGGTAGCAAGCAGCAGGTATTGGGTGTGGGCTTTAGCTGCTGTACAGACATGGAGGTTTCCATTTGAATTGAGAGGTAAGACATAGAAGAAATAATTGGTAAGAGGAGACAGTTGTAAACGTACGAGTGTGTTTAACGCACTTAGTTTTCATGTGCTCTGGTGTTTGGCCCCAGTAAAATTGTGGGACATCCCTGTTGGATAAAATAATTGTGGGATGTCCCTGTTGGATAAGAATATTGTGGGATGTCCCTGTTGGATAAAAATACTGTGGGATGTCCCTGTTGGATAAAATAATGGTGGGATGTCCCAGTTGGACAAAATAATGGTGGGATGTCCCTGTTGGATAAAATAATGGTGGGATGTCCCTGTTGGATAAAATAATCATGGGACATCCCAGTTGTGCCAAATAAATGAAGGGAGGTCCCAGTTTGGATGGGATGTCCCAGTTGTCATAAAAAAGCGAAGGGATGTCCCAGATGAGGTGGAATGTCCCAGCCGCAGCAAAAAAACAAAGGGAAGTCCCAAATGAGGTGGGATGTCCCAGCCGCAGCAAAAAAACAAAGGGAAGTCCCAAATGAGGTGGGATGTCCCAATCGCAGCAAAAAAACAAAGGGATGTCCCAGATGAGGTGGGATGTCCCAGTCGCAGCAAAAAAACAAAGGGAAGTCCCAAATGAGGTGGGACGTCCCAATCGCAGCAAAAAAACAAAGGGAAGTCCCAGATGAGGTGGGACGTCCCAGTCGCAGCAAAAAAACAAAGGGAAGTCCCAGATGGGGTCGGATGACCCAGATGTGGTGGGATAACCCAGTCGCAGAAAAGGACATGGAACAAGGTGGAAGGACCAGGCAGACAAGTGCCAAAGAATGGCTGATTCTTTGCTGAGAGTGATAGAGTTACTTGCAGAGGTGCGAACCACCCCACTGCCATTCATTTGGCACAGGGAATACTTGAGCAGAATCCAGTTGATCTACAAGAATGTTATGGCATATGCGTAACCATTCACTGGGAAGGCACATATTTGAATGGCAAAAGAACATTAATTAGTCTGACTAGTGATGGAGCCAGCTGGGAGGGCATGTAATGGAGTGACTGAAGATAATTAAAATTGGGAGGGGCAGTAAGCAACTGGAGGGTGTGGAATAGAGCAGCTAAAAATATTTATTTGGCTAGTGGTATAGTATCTATTTGATGGGCCACGAGGGCACATAATTAGTCACCCTAGATAATTAAATGTGTAGTGGTGGTAGGCAGCTGGATAGCACAGAATGCCAAAAATAAAATGATTGATTCCGCCAGTGGTGGCAGGCTGTTGGACCCTCATTTACAGCAGCTAGGGGACTCCAGCAGGGTGTTGGGTGCTCAGCTACAGTGCACGGGAGGTGTAGAATGGAGCAACAAAAACAATTAATTTGACCAGTGGTGGTAAGCGTCCAGGGCTATTGGACCCCCCATTTATGGCAGCTAGGTCTGAGATGAAGGGTGCATGGCTGGATGTAAAGAGAGGTGCTTGGGGTCAGCTGGCCAGGCTACAGTGTGTGAGGGGCTGCTGGGTGGGCGCAGAATTGAGGGGCGAAAAATATTAATTTGGCCCCCAGGTAGGACCCCGGACACCCCTGATGGGAGGTCCCATGCTAGGGTTAGAGGGAAAAAAATCGGCCCGCCTACGGCGGGTGGGAGGTCAAAAGTACTGCCCTGTGGGAGGTCCCGACAGTGATTGATGTAATGGGAGGGACGTCCCATACAAGTGGTATCAACCACCTACACAGACCCCCTTTGGGGTATTTCTTCTTCATGAAAAATTAACCCCTATGGGTCATCAATATAGGTGGCCTGAAGTGCCCGGAGAGTGATGTTGTAGGCAGAGTTTTTAACATGGGAAGCGATGGCGGCGGTGCCAGTTCCATGGCATCGGACACTTCCGAAACCAGATACGGTGTGGTTCCCAGCGACGGCGTATGACTGGAAAAAATCCTTCGACATGAGGATGTGTTTGCTGGCACCCGAGTCAGCGATCCAGGAGCCGTGGGGAAGGGGTGACACAGTGTCTTGTGCCATGAATGCGAAATCGGTGGTATCAGAGTTGGATGATGACTGCGCGAGGTGCGCGTGATGCTTGCTTGCATAGTGTTCCTGTGATTCGCGAGTGTTCTGCTCCTTCTGGGCGGTGGAATATGTTTTTCCTGCCTTCACATCGCGGCAGTCTCCAATCATGTGCCCGATCCGACCGCATCCATAGCAGATGACTTTCGGGCTGAATGGTAGCTGCTTGCCACGCTGGTGCTTGTGGAAGCTCGCCGGAAGCGCTACCTCATCAGAGGAGGGTTTGGCGAGGCGACGGCGATCCTGCTCAAGAATGCGAGCAACGAGTTTGGTGGATTCTATCAACGATGCCGTGTCGACCCCAGAGATGAATGTGTCCCAGGAATCCGGCAGTGAAGTGAGGAGAGTGATGGAATACTCCTCCTCGGCAAGTTTGGTGCCCTGCGCTGCAAGTTTGGAACGCAGGTTGGTGAGGGTGCGAATGTGCTCCTCAATGTTGGCGCCCTCCTCACAGTGAAGCCGCGCAAGTTGACGGCGGAGGAGTACAACGGTGATAACACCTTTAGGTGCGTAGGTGTCGGCCAGCGTATCCCACGCAGCCTTCGAGGTTGTAGCATCGGTGATGTACACCAACGGGTCGTCTGCAACACGCAGACGGATTTGGGAGAGGGCCTTGCGGTCCTTCGAATCCCATTCCGAGATGGCAGTGGCCTGTGTACCGTTTGGATCAACAATGGTGCCGGCAGCATTGATTGTGTGCTGGGGGCGTGGAATGTCGCCGTTGACGTAGTCGATGAGCCCCTGGTCCGTAAGGATATCCATCAGCTTGACGGACCAGGTGCGATAATTATCTTCGCCAAGCAGATGCTGGATCCGATATGCAGAGGTAGTGGAGTCAGACATGGCGTGGATGTCGAGCGAGAGGCAAAGTGTGCGTTGCTAATGGGGTGCGAGAGGCGTCGAGTAGGCGTCGCAAATATGGGTGCTGGGTGGATGAGGCGGCCTGCGCTTCGCAAAGGAGTTCGCACGGTGGTCGCGAGAAGTGGGGTTGATCGAGAAGAGTAATGTAATGTGATGTGTGAAAGGTTTGTAGGAAAAGCTGAAGTGGGGAGAAATTCAGTTAAGGCGAGGGCCCATAACCTATTGTAGGAAGGGAACTGGATAAGGGGAAAGGGTATAATTTATTCCAAGAAATCAACGGGCTTTTATACCCCAGAGAACAATGTAGAAATACAAGTATAAATAGATAGGGTTGAACAATGGAGTAGATGAGTTTCAGACCAGCTGAAACTCATCACGCAACACTGCTGTGCGTCTCCATGCCAGCTGATGTGCGTATCCATGCCAGCAGGCCGATACATGTTAGATCCCCATAACAATATCCAGTGCGTGTTCAACACGTTGGAGGAACAACGTGTCGCATACGTGGCAGAATACAACACTATAAAAAACCCCGCAAAGGAGACTTGCCGGGCCTTCGCCTCAGGCTGTCGACGCTCGTCGCCAGCGACGCCAAATATGCTGTTCGACACAATGGCCCCGCATTCTATAGAGTCGCGACCCCGCAGGCCGTTGGTCTCCTCGATCCCAAAAATCCGGAGTATATTGTATGTACTTCCACTCTCGGTTATGATACCAGCACGTCTGATTCTGTATTAGACCCCTCGGGGTTATTTCGAATCTGCGGCGATCATCCACGCGGGATCGCCAGTAATCGGAAGCCGTGAATGGACTCTCCGCGTGTACAAAGATGATCAAGACAAAGATAAGGTCGATCTTTCTGGTTTGCCTGTCGGTGCGTTAGGTCTTGCGGCTGCGGGGGTAGGTCGTGTTTTATTATGTTATTTTGTTACTTCACTGACAACTATTGTGTTCCAGGTCGAGCGCGCGTACAAGCTGCATACCACCGGCATTCGCTCGAAGCCGCTCGAGTTTTCCGCGGCCTATTTCGGACCAGCCGTCAAGGAATGGATAGAGGGCATCAAGATTTTGAGGGCGTCACACTGGCAGAGCATTATAACGGCCTGTGGGGCCGCCCTTGCCGAGCCCGAGCCCGCGGTCGAAGCGGAGGAGGAAGACGCGGAGGTCGAACAAGACTCGCTGGACGGTATCCGCGACCGGATGTACATCCCCAGCAGCAGCCCGTGCCGTGATTAAAGTAAGTTACGCTCCCTTTTTTCGTCTGTTCGCTGATAGCAAGTGCGCAGAATTTTTTTCACCCCTTTCGCCCGTAAAGGCTCCTGCCGCGATGCGACCCAAAAGTCTCCTGAGACATCTGTTCCATTCTCGTTTCATGTATATTTCACCCGAGCTACCACAGATACACATTTATTATACGCCGCAGTACAAAATATATATATATATATATTTGAGGTTGTCAGCTTGCGAGGTTGTTCTGCTCAAAATTCCAGAGGTTGTGGTCAAAAGTGACATAGGGTTGTGAGGTTGCAGGTTGCGTCGAGGTTGCGCCGATTTGGGTGAGGTTGTCAGGTTGTACAACCTGACAACCTGGTCTGTCAAAAGTCTGATGTCCCTCCTCCATCTCCTACGCGTTCAGCGCATCCCTGGGTCCATACCCGCGCAGATTCTCTCGCGCTATCTATTCTTTCAATGCGACTCATCCTGGTGCTCCTCTCTCGGCTATAAGGTTACGGCGCGCTTGTAGCAACACAGCGATTTCGGCGTACAAACGCGTTCGACGGGTCGAAAATCGTGCATTTTGAGTGGAACTATCTTCAATACCAATTGGAAAATGTCTCTGTTACTCACTGGTTCGACATGTTCCTGTGGACACTAGGAGCTAAACCCAGCTGCGACGTGCGGAATGAGCGCTCGACAGTGGTGCGTACGCTGGTTGTTGATTCTATTTGACTTGAATTGACCGCTACTTTTCTCAGGGCTTCTCACCACGCCTTCTTTTTTTTCTGATCATGATTATTGCAGGGCGTCTTCCCCCATCAGTGTGTGTTTCTCGCCCCATGTGTCAGGCAGGAAAGTACGTATGCTGACCTAGTGCTGGAGCTCAGCAGCATTCCACTGTACATTTATGCCTTCTACGCAACGGAATCCCGGCGCTTTGGAGGAATTATTGTGCGTTATTCAATTCAGATTTGCAAAATTCCAAGACAAACAGAACTTCACCCCATTTGCGTCCGACGCTCCATTCTTGCCTCGTCTCGCCCCCAATGCTTGGTCTCGTCCGAATGCCTGCCACTCACGCGCCCCGAGGCTGACGGACTGCCGGGCGCCCCCATTATTTTCTGCGTTTTCCTGTCCACACAATACTCGCACCATCTCTCTTCCTGTGGTACTCATCTTTCCTCACGGCCCTCCTGGTTCTTCTCTACGTCACTCGAGCAGTCTTTTCGTCTAGACAACTGCGCAGTCCGGACCAGCTTTTCTCTGCCCATCTCAGTTGTTTTTCAATTGAATTCGGTAAACTCGCTGCATTATTCTTATGTGCGCGGCGAAGCGAGCCGTGTGCGATGGTCTTCTACGGCGCGCCCTGATTTATATGGTGCGAGCTGAACCAATTCCGAGTTTCTTCGACAAAAACGATTGGTATTCAAAGAAGCGCTGATGCGCCGCAGCCGAGCTCCATCAAGCGAGGCACATTCTCAAAATCGGTATATCCTCGTTCCGAATGACACCGACGACTGGGCATGATGTACCTCCTGCGCCTTGAGCTTCATCTAGCCAATTTTCCGGGACCTTGACGAATCTCGCTTGGAATGCTCGCTCGTTGCGACCTCATGAATTGATGTCTCAGTGGTGTGCATGAAATAAAGTTGTCCCCATTTTCTTTTTCACTCTGGGATTTCTGTTCGCTAAGCTGCCTAGTGTCCTCGCGATACAAGGGCGTGAACACTAGCTCTAGTAGATTCATCTCTTTTCACACTCCACGCCACGCAATGACACCGTACGTTTATTCTCGGCTCATCCGACATCTCCGAAAAATAAACTTTCGGCGGAGACTTGAATTTGTTTCCCATCACCTCATCTCTGATTCTGCGCCCACAATGTAACTGCGCTCTCTTTCTTTCGTACTTCCACCATCTTCTGTGGCTTTCTGGGCCTTTGCTCTAAGTCTTCTGGGTTGCTTATCCTCCGTATGACTTTCCTGGACGGGACGGTTGACTATTTGGGAATACACGAACTTTTGACCGGTTTCTGCCGGTAAATACTGCAATATCCGACATAACTTTCCACTCTGGGTCTTTCGACTGAGAATATGCAGATTCCGTACATCAATCGACTCGTAATCAGCGACAAATGATATGATGGTCGCTCAGCGCTCGCCCGGCGCATTTCTTGGACTAAACACACAGGACGCTTCTGTGGCTACTGAATGCCACCTCCCTCGACGCTAGGCCCGCTGGCCTGGCATTCTGCCTGTGCTAGTTTATTCTTGGCCGGGCTTCCTGCAGCACACGGACTCTCGATGTGTGAGATACGGTCCTTGGATACACACGCCGCGTTCTGGGCATACCACGTGCAGGAACCAACCCGACCATTTTGAGTGTCATGCGGAGCACTGTGAATGATTCATACTTCGTGTTATTTCCGAGAAGTCAGAGTGCCAACTACTGTGGCATTCCTCTCGCGCTCTTCTCACCGTTGGACGGTCCCCCTCCTGGTATCGTATTTCAATCGGCCTGAGTCAATGTGCATCGATTGTCGTCGCGCTGATATTCCTTTCTTCCGGCACACTTGAGAATAAGCGTTGGACGACCATGTTGTTTCGCGCACAATTTCATCAGTAAGTCCTGGGACACTACCGAGTGCGGTAGGAATCTCCTACTAACTACTTTCAGGAGGGTTTGGCGTTGTGAGGTATGAAGTTAGAGAGATGTGGCTGTGTTTGACAGTGAGTGATCCGTCTCTCGCTGCCCTTCCGTCGGTGCACTCAGCGTGTTCCTGGTGCAGACTCACTATTCTCTGTCTCTTTCCATTCTTTGATACTATGTCTGTTCTGGTGGCCTGCTCTGTCGGTTTCGACGCTATGCACACGTTGCTTGGGGCGCATGGGTGTTCCCAGAACGAGGTTACGAGTGGGAATCCGGAGAAACTATGGGTGTTCTACTTCGGACAAGTCAGTCGCGTCCGATGCTTCGAAGATGGACCAATCTTCGCTCGGAGCCTCGAAATTTCTGCCCGACACTCAGTGACCCACTTCTCTGTTCCCATGCCGAAGCCCTCGCGTCGTCCCGGACGGCGTGCTCTTTTTCTTACATCGTGCTCCAGTTTCTCAGTCAATGAACTTTCATAGTCTCCCATGATAAGCGCTGTCGGCTGAATTTTCTGTATCGCGGGCGTACAACGATTCCGTTCGTTTCCTCGGTCGCGGCCTTTTCACATACATACACTACGACTCGACGCTATTCCTGAAGATCTCAAAATCTGTCGGGCTCGTTAAGTGCAATCTTCTCCCTGTCCAGAGTTGCGACATGCGCTGGCCTTGCTCGGACCATTCCACCTTCACTGCGTCGCTGATGTGACGCCGAATAGCGTGGGGATGTTGTTCGTGCGTGTCTATTTACTTGGCGGGGTTTCTTCACCGATGAAACTCGTTGCATCCCACTCCCCCAGTCAAAGAGAAGAACACGTGTTTATGGTCTGA
Organism: Mycena epipterygia; assembly: GCA_029281465.1. NCBI lineage: Eukaryota > Fungi > Basidiomycota > Agaricomycetes > Agaricales > Mycenaceae > Mycena > Mycena epipterygia. Next base: position 267,502 of record JARJCQ010000109.1, on the reverse strand, counting down.
CTAGGGAGACTAACTCTTTACTGTAAGTAGTCTCCCGTAGTCAGTCCATAAATCTTTTTTTTTTTTGAGGAGGAGGATGGAAAAAAAACTTGATTATGAGTGGGTTCTCAGGTTTTTTGGATAGTAGTACTACATACCCTCATGGAACAGCCCACAAAAGTTGCAAGATTGCAATGATAAATGTCCAAAAGGGGGAAAGACGTCCTGCATCCTACCTTGTGGGAGGAATTCTTAGAAATTTCAACTGGGGATTTATCACCAGTGGGCCTGTCAGCACTTGGTGTGGAATTATGTTCCACCCTATTGCGTCATTTTCTATATTTCAATCCATTCAACGTTGAACAGGCATCCGGAACTTCGCGTTTGGTTTGAAGCCTTAGGTATACTCTAATAGGCGTACAAAATGTCAGAAAAAAGTTTCAGGCAAGTTAAGCGTGCATAAAGCACTTGGTGTGGAATTATTTTCCATCGTATTTCGCCATTTTTGATATTTTATTCAATTGAAAGTTGAAGAGGCATCTGGAATCGCAGGCTCAATCCGAGCCTACATAGCATTCCCCGCTCGATGAAGATGTCGGAAAGACTGTAAATGTGATGAGAATTAGCACAAAAATGTGTGCCGCGCAGGCTATCAATGGGCTCATAGGCTCCTTCCGCTCTTGGCGGCGTAGCTCGTAGGCCACACAGGTGTGGGGGTCACCCTTGGGCTGCTAACCATGGAATCAAACCCACTCCCTGACCCATCAACCACTGCCAGTCTCGCTTTGTCCCGTCATCGACAGCGAGTCGCCGTGGGAAAGTGGGAGATGGTGGTGGTAACGGATCAAGGAGGCCCCTAAGGAAATTTCTCATCAGAAGCCCCTTGTCCGTTGCTGCGAAACTGTACTATGGAGTAAACTGCGCCACGGTCGGCCGGCTTAGTCGAATTCAATGGCAAAGGAATGGTTCATCATCTGTGCCGACATTCGTCAGCGCCACTTACTCTGATGCTTTCACACTTTACCCGCGATCACAGCGGGCATGAGCTTCGGTATACGTAAGTGTAAGCTTCCTATTATATGTTCCTTGAAAACCACGACGATACACGCACTTCTGGCCGACGACTCTTCCCCGACACTCAAGATGAGATTCATACACTTTCTCCGGCCGTTTACGGTTCTTCCCGCAGTTTTGGGCCTCCCCTCCATGGATGAGCAACAAGGACTGGGGTTCAGTGGCATGGAACGCGAAGCGAACAGAAGCACAGCGCCCCTGGCATTTACAGATACTATGTACGAGCATGTGTCGCACCCTTCATTCAGCGAATATTCGTTGCGGCTCAAGACACCCACCCTGTGCGATGATTCCGTGAAACAGTACTCGGGGTACCTCGACATCACCGAGGACAGGCACTTGTTTTTCTGGTGACGCGCTAAGCTCCACGCTCCCTTCAAATCCTCACCACTTAATCAGGTTCTTCGAATCCCGCTCATCTCCGGCGTCTGACCCGCTCGTGCTGTGGCTCAATGGTGGGGCAGGCTGCAGCTCCATGACTGGTCTTCTGTTCGAGCTAGGCCCGTGCAATATAAACAAAACTGAAGACGGGACGGTGTTCACTAGCCACAACCCGCATGGTTGGACCTCGGTCTCCTTTCAAAAGTTTCGCAGCGCTAACTGATATCTAGCTTGGAACAATAATGCCAGCGTTATATTCCTCGACCAACCGGTCATGACTGGCTATTCTTTCTCGTCCAACAAGACTGCACATGTGAAGACCACGCCTGAGGCGGCGCGGGATGTGTACGCCTTCTTGCAACTGTTTTTTCGGAGATTTGAGGAATACGCAACGCAGCCGTTCCACATTGCAGCTGAAAGCTATGGAGGTGGCCATCTCGATTCCGAAATTTCAGAGCCAAATGCTTAATGGCGGATTTCCGCAGGTCACTTCGCCCCGCACATCGCAAGCATCGTGCACCACAAAAATAAACAGCTCGTGCACGCACCGTCTTCGGATATCCGGAAGATCAACCTCGCATCTATCATGCTGGGGAATGCGCTCACGGACCCGCTAATTCAGATGCCGTCCGTCGTGGAGTACGCCTGCGATTCCCCGCTTGCGGTGTTCAGCCCCAGAAGTCCACAGTGCCGCAGCCTTCGCACCCGCGGGGCAATATGCGAGCGCATGATTAGCGCGTGCTATAAGCTCGACACCCGCGCGGTGTGTGCCCCCGCGACGTTCTACTGCTGGTCCATGTGGAATGTGTTGGCCGGTGTGTGTCAGTTTTGATTATTCGGCGCATCTAATGTGGCCTTGTGTGGTTCTGCAGAGGCAAAGCGCAACTTCCACGACATCCGCCTGCCGTGCGAGACTAACCCTGACTGCTATGCGGAGGACGATTGGATAACCGAGTACATGAATCGAGTTGACGTCCGGACGGTGCTAGGCGTGGACCCCCGGGCATCCGAGTTTGTAGTGTGCAATACTGACATGATCCTTGAATTCATGTCGCAGGGCGATGGGATGCGGGACACCAAGAGCGTGATGACAGAGCTTGTCGATGAAGGGATCCGGCTGATTGTCTACGTGGGCAACGTTGGTGCGTTCGCCCTGCATGTGAATTATCCCCTCCCTTTATTGATCCAAGTCGGTTCCAGATATGGTGTGCAACTACATGGCTAGTCGGATGACCGCTTATTTGGACTGTACCTCCTGACATTTGCTTTCTCGCAGGGGAATTCGAGGTGGGTGGCTGAACTCCCGTCGACCCACAAGGATGCCTTCGAGGATGCTCAGTTCCGCCCATGGATCGTGTCAGGTCGACCAGCGGGTGTTGTGCGCAGCGCAGGCGAGGGTGCGGGAAACGTCACGTACCTGACGGTCTACGAGGCTGGGTACGCAGTTCTGTATTTCTGGCCAGTTCTGTATTGATTTTTTCCGCAGACATATGGTTCCACATGACCAACCGGAAGCGGCAATGGTGGGTCTTTTCTCTTGCCAGTCTTTCTCTACTGATGAGGGCTCCGCAGGATATGCTTAACAGGTGGATCCTTAATATCCCGCTGGCTGATTGAGTGCTATTCTTGAGTATCCGAAGCTCAATCGAAGCCCTGGGCGAGCTGCAAGGCTATTTGTCATGAAATCCGTTGACAATTACCTGGGATTTGATAAGAAATCCAGTCACTGATCCGATTTGCACACTTGAAAAATAAAATAAAAACAATGGAAACCGCGTTGTGCTGAGTCGCAGCGGGATACAAATCCGAACTACGAAGAAATTGCTATATGTACCGTATTCAGTCATTACATTATTCAGAAACTGCCACTTTCTAGTGCCAAAGAGGTTAAGTTTAGTACAGCCTGCGCTGAACCTCGAACTTGAACTTGTGTTTGGGTTTGATTTTACTGCATTCGATCCTAAACAGCTTTGGCCTTCTCAAGCGTGTACGGCGTAGGGCTTTGGCAAGCCCTGTACAACTGTGCCGATGTTGAATTGCGCGAGCAACATAGCGTAGATACAAGATGTTTGTGACTTAACTTTTGCTCGGTGAGACAGTTCCGCGTGACCGGCCATGACTTCTGGAAATCATACCAAAGTTGCTATAATTTTATGTAGTATTGATTCTCCTTGGCACTCTCCAGCGACGGTTGCGATCAACATGATCATCATGCACTATCATGTTACTACGTGACAGCACTTATGTAACAATACTACTAATACTACAACTCCTCATTGTACATGAAGAAGTAATCAACAAAAAAAGGTGAGCATAATTCAGTCTTGAAGGATTCCTTACACCATTTGGTTGAGCATTTCAAAATTTTCAGTGGAAACATTGGTGAAAACTTCCTTGATTTTTTACTCTTTGTCCACTGAAAACTATGTGAAAATTTCAAATTATTTTCACTACTTTTTTGAAAAAATAATTAAAATTTTTCACATACTTTTTCAGTGAAAAAAGTGTGAAAAAGAAAAGAAGTTTCACCAATATTTCCACTGAAAAACTTGAAATGCTCAACCAGTGCACAGAGTTAACTAGATACATGACAGTAAAATCCACAACTTGCAGTAAATTTAAAGGTCATTAAGCTAGATTCTTGCTTTATATGATTTTGATATCTGCAAGCCTGAGAACCAAGATGTGTCATTTATATCTTCAACACTGAGTGAAAGCGATTTGGCCATCTCATTCAGGTCCTGCAAGTGATCACCCATCATTGGGCAACCTCGCCAATCCTGGTATGCCCATATGATAAATGCTCTCATGGCACCACTCTGACATAGAGCTATGCCCTCACTGTGACAAAGTATTCGAAGAGTGTCCATCCACTCATCCAGTTCTGTTCGATTGATAGAGCCAATGGAGGTGAAGAAAACTTGAACAGCATTTAGGAATCCCTGGAGCTTCAACTTTTTCCACTGATTTTGATTATTGTCAACTTGAGATTGATGTGCCTTCTTCAGTAATAGTTTGAATGCTTGTGATCTAGCATCTGTTGAAATATTTGATGATACAACATATTTAATAAGCTCTGAATCTTGATCAAGTGAAGCGAAAATTCCAGCCAGGTGTTGAGTGGGAGCATTTAAATTCTCAAGACAGATGCCAAGTGCTATCTGTACCTCAATTGGTGTGCTTTGAACAAAATATCTTGTTGGGTCAGGTATTGCACCTGGCTGCAGATGAAAGTAAACTTGTGGGTCCATCTTCGATAAGGCAACCACCAAGTCATGATTAAGTGATTGCTGGCTGGAAAAAGTGAATTTGAATATTTCTGCAATAGTAATATGATAGTGGCTATCATTGTGTGCTGGCTCAGCGAGGAAGCTGAGACTAGCTACAACAAATTTGTCATAGACCATGTCAATCATGTCCTGAGATTTAAAATATTCCGGGAATCTCAAAATCATTGATAATGATGCACACAAGAGGTAGTAAAAGTCATGAGTTCGACAACTTTCATTTGAATATTTGAGAACCTCAATGTCTAGCACTGATTGAGTAAATATTGCCAAAGCAACTGCAATTGAGGTGTTTAATGCATGATTTGGTACTTTCCCCAGACATCTTACAGGAACCATGCCCTGCTGTCCCTTGTCATTTTGACACAACAGCCATCCATCAGTATATTCTTGCAGCACAGTCAGCAATTCTCCACTTGAAACTTGCAGCTCATCAGGCAAACTAGGCATAAATGTGCAATGAACAGTGACTGGAAAAGTGGTTTTGAAGCTTAAAAGCTTAACAAGGAGTGGCACCACTTCAGTGTCTAAAGCATTTTCTGAGCGTGCTGTAGTCCACATGCTTATATCAGTTCTCTTTCTTCTTGACATTTCCTGGGCCAAGGTTTCTACCATCATTCTTGTGTGGAATGAAGTGCATCCAGTGTCAACACTGGGTCCATCACAAATACTTTGCAGCAAACTGGTAATTTCATTGAGTAATCTACAGGCACAGATGCAGGCAATGAAAGCCAGTGGATTTTTTCGCAAGCCTCGCTCCACCATCTTGACTTGTGAGTGGACAAGATCTGCCATTTGAGATCCTCTTTGATGACCTCCCGTTCTCATAGCAAGATTCACTTCAATATGCCATAAACCACGTGCATACAGCTCAATCTGATCATATTGCATATGTTCTGCACTTAGACAAAAAATTAAACTTCTTTGAACTGGATGGAGTAGTCCTTCAAGTATGTCAACATGTTCAAAATCTGCTGAAAGCCCAGCTAAGGACTGAATACTGTGCTGTGTGAGCGATTTGTCTGTGGAGGTAGATACCATCCAAAGGATGGCTTGTCCATCAAGCCAATGAAAAGAACTTGGTTCACTGATAAATTGCATCTCATCTCCAGACTCTGATGCCAAAGAACCTGATGCAAAAGAATGTGTGCTGTTAAACCAATGTGATTTCACAACTCTCTTCAAAAGAACCCATCTTCTCCTGATGAATGTAAATTCCAGGGAAGGAAGATATGGTGGGTAAACAAGGTGGTATCTTGAGGAATAGTATTCATAGTTGTGTTGACATATGAAGGGAACTTGATGGTGAGGATGATAGGGAAAATCAATGGCCAAAGCAGGAAGTAAAGCACCAAACGAAGGAAGGATGGTAGTAAAGACCACATCCGCTGTCCTGCTCTGATGGGACACAAAATAATTGACACCATTGCAGTGAATAAGCACAGACCACGATTCCTCAGCATCAACAAGATATTCCTCAGGATTGACAGGATTTGGGCCATGATGTTATGCAATGATAGTTGTTTCCAGAGATTGGAAATTCCTTCAATGAAATGTTGGAGACCTGAGCTGTTGAGGGTTTTACGCAAAGGAAATAGGATCTGATAAATCAATGGTGAAACTGCAGTTTTCCATGGAGAGTTGCACAGTCCTGGAAGCAGTAGGCTGGCCACATGAAAGATAAAAATGATGCCAATGCATGTAGTTGTGGCTATTGCAATTGTGTTGTTGAGAGAAAAGAGCAAAATTGAAAGCCCTGCCAGGAATAGCATAACACAGACAGATAAAGCAAAAGGCAAAAAACCGATAATCTGAGGTGTTTTCCACCTGATGAGAGCATTAAATCTGTGCTGTCTCATGCGAGAATGTAATTGGTGTGATGCAGGAAGCCCAGCCGAGTATGCATTTAGCCATTGCTTTATCAACATAGCTATTGCAGCATCACCAAGGGAGCAGGCCAACGAGGTGAACCACAAGCCGTTGACCCATACATTATTTGGAGAAGGAACAAATTTCGGAGGCTCGACATTTGGTTGTGCTGTGTTCAGCTGAGGATTTTTGAGAGCTTGCACAACATCCAAAAGCAAATCATTTGTCACGTCTTGTGCGCTGGGTCCCAGATCATGAAATGTGTCAATAACAAAAGCAGTGACCACAGCCGAGAACAAAGTAGCCTTTAAATTTTTTGATCAGGAATCACCTGTATACAGGAGAAGACAAAAAGTTCTCACAACAATAAGCATGGTATCCAGATTTTGATTCCACTGCCGAAGTAGCTGATCATCGTATGCATCAGCTGCCCTGGTATATTCTTGCCATATTGTTGCTCCTTCAGACATTTCTTGTCCGAGTTCATCTCGCATTGACTATAGATCATTTTAACAATTTATCCGAGGGACAATAGTCAACTCACGTTTGGCAGATCCGAGAAAGAGTCTGACTTCGAACTTTCTTGAATATTGTGTGATTTGTGCGACATTAGATGGACGTATGAGCTGGTGGAAGACGAACGAGTCACAGAGCTTTTATAGGAAAAAGACGTGAGATGGACAGATTGTTGGCATGACAAAAGTGGCTGTAATTACTTGACATTGACAGATTGTTGGCCCGTTGAATGATGGATCGCAGCAGATCGCAGCCACACTGATATCTATAGAGTATACAAGAGCGAAGCGCCCCGGCACTTCGTTCAAGTGAATCAGGGGCCGGCGGAAAGGCCCGAGCAGAGTTTGAAGGCTTTGAAATTGAGGTGTCGTGGGGATTTATTGCGGAGTGTCTTTGACAGAGAAGTGATAGAGCTGATTGTGGGAGCACTCGTGACTGCCACAGGGGGTAAAAGCCAGAGCAGCTACATGTCAACTGCCTTGGGGGCAGTTGACATGCAGTTGCCCAGGCAGTTACAATCACAACAAACGTCAACTTTCTTTGTGCTTTGTCATTCTATTCTTAGTTTTTGTTTTGGTTGCGAAACCGTTGGCTTCAAGTGACATCAGTGACATCAGTGAAATCACAGAAAGCTCCTGACCTTTTCCCTTGTATTGGTGTTGCATGAGAAAAGCATGAAGTACTTGATGCCCGAAAGCATTTTTTATTTTTGTTTCTTTGGGTGGTCTCGCAGGTACTAGTTGAGACATAGTTTGTGCTTGCGCAATTGCAAGCTCGCGATCCTGGATCCACGATAGAAATTGGTGGGATCTGCTGAGAATCTGTGAGATTTGATAGCCTGGAAAAAAATGCTTGAAAATGCTGAGATATGTCAACAACTTCCACAAGCTAGTTACGAGTACTTATGTAATAAGGAATCGTCCATTTAAACAAACTTCATATGAGAATTTTGACAACCTAAATTTTTCATTTGATCACCATAACTTAGTTACTCATTTAGTGGCTGTGTTTGTAGTCTTTTTTATCCAGTTCAATATGATTTTTGTGATAAATTAGTGGCTGTCTTATTTTTAGGTAATTGTGCAGTCACCCGTTCGAACCCTCCGTTATGCATCCTTCTATTTTTGAACCTTTTTGAAACCTTTCATCGCCATTTATTTCACATGGCTATCCTGCTTCATAGTTAATGCATTTTTATGTGAGCTGAACTTCATTTGAAGTGCCGCACTGGTCGAACATTTCAAGTTTTTCAGTGAAAGAATTGGTGAAAAATATTTTGAATTTCACAGCAAATTTTCACCAAGAAAGTAGGTGAAAAACTTAAGAAGTTTTTCAGTACTTTTGTATTTTATTTCGAATTTTTTTACCTCAAGTTGAGAAAGTGCTGAAAAACTTGAAAAAATTTCACCTACTTTTTCGGTGAAAAATTGCTGTGAAATTCAAAACATTTTTCACCAGTTTTTTCACTGAAAAACTTGAAATGTTCAACCAGTGCCGCATGTTTTCTTTTTCATCTTGAACCTATATATATATCTATGTACCAACTCCCATGCATCAGCAAGTAGAATCTGAATTACTCCACGGCCTCTCTGCCACTTGAGTGCTGTTATCTGCCAATAATGTAGAAAGTTCCTAGCACTGGTTGAACATTTCAAATTTTTCAGTGAAAGAATTGGTGAAAAATGTTGTTTATTTTTCAGACATTTTTTACTGAAGAAGAAAGTGAAAATTTTAAAACTTTTCAGCACTTTTTTGATTCAAGGTGAAAAGTTTGAAATAAAATAAGAAAGTGTTGAAAATGTTTTAAATTTTTCACATCCTTTTTCAGTGAAAAATGTCTGAAAAATAAACAACATTTTTCACCAGTTTTTTCACTGAAAAATTCGAAATTCTCAACCAGTGTAGATAATATTGTTATTGTTGGTTATCCTCCTTATACAATTGTTTGCTGTAATCAAATTTATCTCAGACTCGAGCAACGATGCATCAAAGATGTTTTCAAACTCCGACGGCACATGCCGCCAGTATTGTTGGCTATGTCTTTGCCAACATTCCCTCGGGGAATCTGTAGGACATGAGATTGATCCCTTCCATCTGCATTCTTTTTTTCTTTCCACTCCATTAGATTTTTCTTGGTCTTTTCCACCATGTAATTATCATCGTGCTAGAGCTGCTGTATCCCGGTCCTTTTGCACATTTAATAATTCAAGACTTTTTTTTCGAATTCAGACACTTTTTTCAGCTATTTTTACTATTTCACGCCATTTTTTGAGTGTTCTCCAGACAACTCATCTTTTTTTTTTTTTGATATTGTCAATTTCCACCTTTTTTGTGGGGAGGATTGATTTTTTTTAGGACAGACATCATTTTTTTTTCCCATCGCCGCAGTTGGATCAAAATTTTCAAGACCCTTTGTTTTTTTTTGGGTGGAAACCTTAACCCCAACATAGGGTCAATCTTAGCTTGAAACTATGGCAGATCCCTGTTGGGAGCATGTCTGCCACATATGGGGAGGAATATGTTACATGATATCTGTAAGTCCAATAGATGGTGCAGAGCACCTTACTGAGCTTTGGAACACCAGCTGGAGCCTGAAGACCTCCATTGTTTGGTGTTGTTTTGTGATCGCTAAGAACGCGACTGGTCACATGACACATAGAGACAGAAGCCTCGGGCAAAGTTTTTTTTTTCAATTTGAACCTGTTGTGTTCCCCAAACCAGTTTTTTTTTCCCCAAGTATGAAAAAGTTTCAAGCTAAGATTGACCCTATGTTGGGGTTAAGGTTCCCACCCAAAAAAAAACAAAGGGTCTTGAAAATTTTGATCCAACTGCGGCGATGGGAAAAAAAAATGATGTCTGTCCTAAAAAAAATCAATCCTCCCCCCAAAAAAGGTGGAAATTGACAATATCAAAAAAAAAAAAAGATGAGTTGTCTGGAGAACACTCAAAAAATGGCGTGAAATAACAAAAATAGCTGAAAAAAGTGTCTGAACTCGAAAAAAAAGTCTTGAATTATTAAATGTGCAAAAGGACCGCCATACTGGGAAATGTCCCAAAATGTGTTTACTTCGGCCATAAATTTGATCCGAGAACCAAGTAAAAAATCTGAGGATACAGAAAACTGCGCATTGGGATTCTGAATCAATTGAGCATACTCACAAGGAAAACGGACAAGAATTGAGCCCGCAGCTGTTGTTCTACCCAAAATAGCTGCAAAAAAAAAAAAGAAACCACCCGCACCCTAAGTTCTGCAAAGAGCTGTAAAAGAAGTGACATGGAAATTTTATTGCTTAAACTTAAAGTATACAATTTAATGGGATATTATAGTACATAACACGATAATATGAGCTGGCGTGCGAGATGACAACATAAAAGATTGTTTTATAGTCAGGGCACGTTGTAGAACACTTTGCAGAGATTGTGAACTCGAGTTTCTTCCGAAATGGCTGAGAATGGAATCTTCTCTCTCGGGCGCTGATTTCAACTGAAATTTCACAAGCTACATATATACTTTTGACTATTCTTACAGCGCATTTCACTTCAAATTGAACCACTCAGTATTGACCCCTACGCAAGTCTAAACTTATCTGTGCCGCCGGTGACTTTTGGAGTCATAGAAAAAAGAGCATGCTCAGGGAATGAGAATGATCTTATGCTGCCGAACGATAGTGTGCATTATGCGCGTGCACTATCCATGTGTCTGGTCGCGGCCATGTGATTATCATCACTGCGGTCTAACTTACGAGCTTTCACGGTGTATTGTATAGAGGAAGTGACAAAGTTCACCTACATCTAGCCGAACTCACAAACTTTCACAGAATGCGATCAAACTCACGAACTTTCGCAACGCTAAGCGAAGCAACTAAGTGACAAAGATGGCCCGGACTCCAAGTACCACTACCCATCCAGCAGGCACACCTGTTCTTGCTCTCAGCCCTTACACCACGCGGCTTCTAATCCTCTCACCGTCTCACCCGCCGTACCGTTCCCTGCCCTGATCCCCGCCCCGCCACTTACCCACCTGGTACTGCCGCCCCGCTTCCGCTCGGTTGCAAGTACGTGATTCTTCGCTGGATCCCCTCAGATCTCCATTGGACCGCTGGCACCGCACCCTCGCCTTCTGCCGCGCGGCACCGCTTTCGTACCGTTCCGCCGGTTGCCGCCTGCCCGCCGATCTAACAGGCTACCAATACTGCTATCCCTCAAAATCGGCTTTTTTTCACTCTATTTCCTCCGTGGGCCAATACACCATTTCGCTTTGGTGGCACAAAGTATCACTTGTTCCTCAACAACTGAAATGCCGCCCTTGGATGATCTCTGCTCTCAGTACATTGTCAATTATCTTAGATATAAATATAACTACTATCCCCGAGCTGGTTTGGTGTGCTTGAAAAGGAATAAGCTGCATGGAACGCCCAAATACAGGATAATTGACCGTAACCTGTGTTCCTCAACAAGTGAAAATTGTATGCTTGGTCGATCAGTACGTTGTCAGTCATATTGAATGTCATGATGTGTACTTCTCCAGGTTCCTACAGTCCTAAAGCCGCATGGGATATTCCCAGATGCGACATGATTGACCACTGCGTTTCATCCACAGTGTTAGATATGCGCGAAACACCGTGTTCCTCAACAAACTCCACATTTTTTATGATCCCATACCACTCGGAGACCAAATACTCCACCAGTTTGCCGTCGGAACGTTCCATGAACATTGTCTGCTGTGGTTTATCTGCGAAATTTGGGCTTGGGCATATTGGCCATCCGACCTACTGTGTTCCTCAACAAGTGAAGTTATCATGCATTGAGCACTTTCAACATGCTTGGATAACGTCGGCCGCCAGAACGGTGTCAGTTATATTGAATGCAGGGCTGGGTACAATTCCATGCTGTTCCTATAATCTTGAAGAAAATACAATATTGTGTAACCCGCACGGAACGTTGCCAGACAATAATAGTACTTGCGCCAGGTAGATTCATAACACCGACTCCCCCCCCCCCCCCCCCCCCCGAGAAAAAAAAAACCTCCCTATTGTTCTCTGAATAATTGACTATTCTGTGTTCAGGACGTTCCACAAGCATCCACTGCAGTGTTGTATCTGTGAAATTAGGCATATGCCATCCGCAACACCGTGTTCCTAACCTGTTCCTCAACAACTCAAATTGTCTGTCCAGATGATCTGTATTTCTCACACTCACATGTTACCAATTATGTTAGATGCAAAGGGGATTAGATGATTACTCCTCTGGGCCATTCCTACAGTCGGTGAAAAGAAAAAGAAAACTCTGATGCAAGCTGGACGGAACACTGCCAGATCCAGACCTGTTAGTGTTGTCTCTATTAGTCCCTTCCTGGGGGGGGCCGGTAAATTCGATTTTAGCATGTATTTGGGGTAGGGTAGGTAGGTCGGATCCCGACCGCCAGAAGAAAATAGAGGGAAATGGAGTGTTTGGAAGGAATCAAGGATGAGGATGGAAAGGGTGTAAGAAGTGATCGGAGGCGTAGAATGTACTACGAGGGAAAAGTGAGGTACGGCTCTAGAAGGTGAACTGTGGGATTTTATGGGCCGAGTACCCGTTCCGGATGAAACCGTAGAGGGCGACTCGAGAGAAGAGGTCAGCAGGTGGGTGTCAGATGACGATGCGCGGCCGACGAAATCAGCCGAAGACAAGAGTGAAAAACTGGTTCAGAGGGCTCTGCTGCACCTCAGAAACAGTAGACGAGTGCAAATCGACAAGTTGACGTGATTTGAAGCGAGTTTAAGAGCCCATGTGGCATGGTGAAAAGCAAGGGTTTTCCGACGATTGTGCTGGGTCCCCAAAAGGGGAAGAGAGCGAAAAAGAAATAGAAAAGAGAGAGATTAAAAGAGGTTCATTGGGCCTCCTAAGGACATGCTCAAAAATTCTGAAAATTTGCTGTAGACCATACACTTCACTTCGGACACTATGAAATAACACCAAGCCCCTGGCTGCCCTGGGTTGAACCTCGAACAAAAAGCAGAACATTGCTGTCAAATGCTGGAAAAACCATGTAACCAGCTCTAGGACAAATGTGTGTGGACACATTTAAAGCTCATGTAAGTTAATTTCAACCAAACTACATCTAGAGAAATGAGCAGATATCAGAAATGTGCCTCCGGGTTGTCATTTAAAATGCTAGTGACTCAAGTTCACACTCGAGAGTTACAAGCAACAGTTGAAAGGACCAGGAAAACGATCTTATTGACTCTATATTGATTGTGAACTATATGTCCAGATTTTCCTTCCGGTAGCAAACCACTGGTTGCATTATTTCGAGTGCTCGGCCCATTTCCACCTCCGAATTTCTAGCGCACGGAACACAGGGATATCGGCATCCAGAATAAATAATTACACAGATGTGGTCAAATTCCAGAGTGTATCCAATCTGGAGGAAAGACAGTCCAGCAGCCATGAAAACGACGAAAAGCGAGCGAGAGGAAAAACCGCACGACAATTGTTGTGAATAATGTCGGTCGATCAACGGAATATGGCGAGTGATTCAAACCCCGACGATGCCGCTCACGGCGACACGATCAATCACTTTTGCTTTTGACCGTCATCATGCAGCAAAGTCGAGCTCTCCAAACCCTGCACTCCATTCAATTGGTAAACCTTTAGATACCTGGGACCTGGACTCATCTGTGACTTCCTTTATGCTACTGGGACGTGCCCGATCCACCTGATTCTGCCTTGATTTCTGAAATCTACCCTGGCTTAATATCCCCGCAGTTCTTGGACGTCCGTGCGAATTGGGAGGCTGGACGAGTCATTGTACCCGCACCAACGTCAATTTCTCGCCGTAGCCCCGACGCAATTGTTGTCGTCGGTTATTAGCGCTATAGCTCTCATTGGTCCCGCCCGTGATTCCCCACCGACCCAAGTTACTCAATCAAGGGCGCGTCGGACTGTCCTCGAGCCGAGGTATTCAATAAACGGAATTTCGCGTTTTTTCTCCCGTCGAGGCTTCGATTTGTGTGATCCTATCGAGTGGTGGCTTGGACGTCGTGCCAAGTTCTTAACCTCTTCTGCCTTGCACACGATATTTTGGTGAGTTATTACTGTCTTCGACCTTTCTCTTACTTACTATCGCAATTTTACAGGCTCTGTCGTTGCGGTTGAACACATCTTCTCTGGCGGTTGCGACAGCATTTCTCTCTGGCGAGCCAGCTTGAAGCCGGAGACCATCCGTACCTTGATGATTGTGAAGCAGCGCCTTTACCTTGCACGGCTGGCTGTCCAGGAGGTATCTAGCGTGCATGTAGCATCTTTTAACCACGAGTTTATTTTTATTTTCACCGTCCGTCTGCCGTATACGGCCGTTTTTTGTACCGCACCGGACCGGCAGGCCTCTGGAGGATAATCTTACGGTACGAGATATGGTGCGGGTTCAGCCGTAATTTAACCGTCGATTCGACGGCCGTTACCGTATACGGTACGGTCCCGCAGCCCTAGCCTAGGAACTGCCCGCCAACAGTTCCGATGCCAGCCCCAATGACATCCTTCTAGTGCGAGACTTACGATCCATGGACGTGAGAGATGGCTCGTCACTGGAACCCCTGTCAAAGAGTAAGTAAATCTATATAAATATCGTCACCCGATGCCAAAATCCAACCGGTGAATAAAGACGTCCGAGCACGCAGCTCGGAGATGCCGAATGAAATGAAGGAAATGATTGCCCGACATACGCTCGGGGCTTTCCTTGAAATACGAAATGGACAGCTAAACTTGCACTGTACCGACCAAATAGTGAGGTCGACCGATTTGAATCTAAGTCTATTAGACGCCGATTTAGCGCCCGCTGAAGAGAAAATAAACCTGGGTGAAAAATATGGAATGGAGAGCGTAGTCAGTAGCATCAAAAATGAAGGAAATCGTGGGTATAATCCCAGTCCTCAATGCCGAAGACCTGAGGACGGGAGCTGGAAAAATAGTTGTCCAATCAATGCTGCGTTCAGTGCCGTCCGCGTTCCACACCTCGGCCATCCAACTCTGCCACACCGTTTTAACTGTAGCGATGATCGGTCATGATAAGGTGCACGTTATCTTTAGCCCAACGTTAACCATGAACGCCGCCTTCGGATCCCGCACTCGTCGGGTGCAAGTTTGAGCGGCACAGCGAAATGCCAGAGTCATATGCATGCGGACTCCAGGCGATTTGGTGATTGACTAATGGACATGTTGGTGCAGTCTGATTGCCTGAGATAATTTTGGAAGGTTAGTGAATTATTATTATCATTAGTCCGGACGGCTCGCTGCACATCCAAATTGCCTCCCGCGGAGGAGCTGCACCCATCCTTAATTTATAACAGTGTGGGGCAGGGCCACATACAGCGGGATTCCACCATCGAATCAGGATCCACGAGCGTGGAAAGCAATATCCATAACGATCCTACTTGAACCATCGCGTCTATTTTTGCCATTGCGTCTTATCGCACCCGGGCCGAGTAATAATAGCCGCGCTAAAAAAAGAAACGTGTGTCGTGCACCAAAAATACATTATAAATGCAGAGTGCCGTCCTGGCGGTCTGCGCCGCAGCGTGTACTATTCCTTCGCGTGTCAGCCCGCCCGAGTGAACAAATCAGCTATGTGTTACCACAAATATAGCAGGCTGGTCGAGTGACACTGAAAGGAGTTTAATGAGGCTTCCGGTAAAGGGTTATGCGGATGGGGAATTACTAGAAACTCTGAAATTTGCGACGAATCGGTGGTCGCATTCGCTGCGTATCGGATTCTGTACACTAAACAGTATGTTGAAAACATACAGGCCGAATTCAAGTTGGACTCTTACCCAATCTACCGAAAGAACTGCGCTGACTGACAGTCTATCCGTGGAAAAAATAACTCTGGGTGGCATCTCAATGGAATTACGGACTTCTCCATCTTCTGAGGTGAGATCTCCGCTGGTCCCCGAGGAGCCAACGCGTTCCGAAAATAAACGGGTTTGTGTTGGGAGCGCTTCACTATTTCGGCGGTGTTGCTTTATTATATCCTAGTGTGAAACACCTTCAAGCGGCGGCGATGGTACCTTGCATTTCGCATACGGGGATCTAATCGGCCGTAGCTCGCCGCCGGTGATACATTCTTCATTGCTCAGACTATGCCACACGGGACTCAAGGAAAGGTATAAATACTGGTCAGGTTGAGTATATTTTTCATTCACCAATCCTTCGTTGGTCTCTAACAGTTTCTCCTCCGGTTCGTCCTTACGCTTGCGGTTTTTCATTTCCAACCGAGGCTGACTATTTCTTGGCTAGGAGTATTTGCAATGTTGTTCAAATCATCAGTTCTCCTCGCCGTTCTGGCTTCCGCCATCTCAGTCCAGGCGCTCCCCACCATAGCCTCGCCTCCGCCGGTTCCCATCGCCACCAACGGTGCTGTGATTGCTGCCAAACTGAAGTCACAGCCCAGTGTCGTCGACCGGTTCAAGACTTTGCTGACGGACAGCAACGGGAACCCTTTGACCGGGGACGCTCTTCGCAACCTCACTGTGTTCGATTTCAACAACCAGACCACCGGCGAGGTGGGAAAGGGTGGAACCCTCCTCTTGGCCACGGTCGACAACTTCCCCATCCTGGAGGAGCTCGGAGTCTCCGCAGGCGTCTCGTTGATTGAGCCGTGCGGCCTGAACATCCCTCATTTGCATCCCCGTGCAAGCGAGTTCTTGACGGTCATCGAGGGCGTGCTCGATACGGGCTTCGTGCAGGAGATCGTGTTTGACGCGGAGATCGAGACGGTGTTGGGGAAGTTTCAGGGGACTGTGTTCCCTATGGGGAGCATGCATTACCAGCAGAATCCAACCTGCAATCCCGCCATGTTCATTGCAGGGTTCAGCAGCGAGGACCCTGGCCGCAGCGACATCGCGACCAGCTTTTTTATGCTCCCGTCCGATGTGGTCGACGCGGCGTTGGGCTTCCCAGAAACTATTGGGAACGAGACAATCGCGGCCTGGAAGAGCCATCTCCCAGCTAACCTAGCGTTGGGTGTTGAGAGCTGTTTAACGGCATGCGGGATACCGTTTTAAATGCCATCGCCGTGAGCCTTTCGTTGCTCTCGAAGGAAAGTGACTCATCACCGTTACAGTCGGTCATACAATCCCGCATTAATTTCAACCGTTCAGAAACTCAACTTTCCCTTTCCCCCCGCCCGTTCATGGTGCTCATTTGTTAGTATAATCTGTGTATGACGCGACTTTGAATAAATTTGGCGCATCTTTCTTGAACGGCACGACTCGGAACAGCGGTTGGGTCGGCAATTGCCATATTGCGAGAATAAATTGTCGAAACACCTGTGAAGCACCATGCGGAAGTACCATGCGGAAGGACACCTGCAAGATGGCCCAGAGAAGTAAGCGCTCCGTGTGCACAAAATAGATAAATGGATATTGAGGCGACGAACAAAACAGACGCACCTGGTGATAGTGAACATTTCATGACGGCTTCGATCTTACAATTTTTCGACTTGGGAGTCGGATAGGAGCGATCTCGGAGGCGAACCGTCCATCCGTTCATGGGACCATGCTCCGACGCTCAGGAACAGAATGAACTGATATGAAATTTTCACAAGTACACGCATCGTATTCACGCCGGGACCGGTTCGTCCAGCCCTTGATTCAATTCGCTCAGGGCAGCGGCACCTGACCAATTGTGGTCAGTTAGTGCAGAAGATCGCTGGCACATCAATCGAAATCTAATCCTCGAGAATTGGGGTGTGGGGCAGCGGCGGTGCCCGGCAGAAACTTCGTATCTATGAGTTTTTTATTTTATTTTATTTAGGTAGCGTCCATATAAGATTAAATAAAACGGAATGTATCGACATCCAACCTATGAGAACGCGTCTTCAGTTCCATCATCACACAACGGCCTACTACGTGTTCCGTACTTTCAACGGTGTGTAGAACATTTATCATCATGGTGAGATGGTGTCTGCATGCGAATCCCATGACTCTATCCGTGTATACCTGTTTTTATTTATTCATTTTTACGTTTTGTCAGCGAGTGTCTGGATACCTAGCCATTGTTGAGTCGGCAGTATGTTTTTCTTTTTTGGAGACAGATTTCACTGCCCAGAAATATGAATAAGCTCCCTGGGTTCAAGCAAAGACGCGTCTGCGCTTGCTGGGAGGATTGTAAATGATTTGAGCAGAAGGTGCCTGTTCGAATCAGGTTCGATTCATGGCTCCTTGTTGACTTTTCTTTTTTGCAGGGAGCATTTTACCGCCGGCTTCGCAGAAATATAAAGAAGCTCACTTATCTCCCCGGCGCATAAGCCAATAACGACTTGCTGGCGGATGGTCCGCGTCTGCGTCTGCTATCTGGTAAACGATCGTTTAAAGCAGAAGGATGCCCGTTCGATTCGGGCTCGAGTCATGATATGTCGCCAGGCTCATTGCTTTTTGTGAGGGCCAGATTCAAGTACTCACTTGCCGCAATATAAAGAAGCTTATATATCTCCCCTGCGCTCATGCTAAGAACTGACTCGGTGGCGGATGGTCCGCATCTGCGCTTACTTGAGGGAGTAAAAACTTGCTTGGCAGAAGCTGCCTGCTCGAATCGGGTCCGAGTCATAACCCAATGCCGTTGCCTTTTTTTTGATCGAAATTTCGCTCCCGCTTCGCAGAACTGTAAAATAATTACACTCAGACGGCATACGCTCAGGTTAAACACCGACTCGATGGCGGATGGCCCGCGTCTGCGCTTGCTGACGGAGTGGAATCACTTGAGAGTTCAGGGCAGAAGTATGACAAGGGGCGCAGGACAGCAACGGCTCGAAGGAGGGAGGCGACAATGATGGCGAGAAGAGACATTCATGTGGCTGTATTTCAGCATCAGATAGATACCGTTCTTCGGGCCGGGGCGGACGACATGCACACGAAAAAAAGTACTTTATACTCATGTCATCTTATTCCTTCTTGCCCCCGGGAGAGGCGAGCGCTCCAACTTCGACGGCAATCTCGTCGCGGGCGTGGGCATGGTGCGTCTCCCGCTCCCGCCCACCTCCCGCGTTTCTGGCGTCCCCGTTGACGATGCCGACGACAGGCTTGCGACAGGCTGACGGCGCAGACGCTCATCCTGTTCCTGCAGCTACCGTGGGCGAAGGTGCCGTGGGGGCTCATCACGTATGTCTCGCTGATGTTCACGCTCGCGAGCATCGGCTTCGCGGGGAACGCCACGTTCAATCAGCGGGTCTTCATCGACGACCGCGACTCCCACGGCGGGCCCAACGGCTTTACGGCCGCGCACTACTCAACCTGGGTCAACATGATGGCGTTTGTAGTGATGTTCTGGTTTGGCTTGGCTTTAATACCCTGGCTTTGGTTTGGCTTCACCTGGTTTTGGTTTCATATTTGCGAAGCCAAAACCAAAACCATGGCACAGGGTTTGGTTTGGCTTGGCTTTGGTTTAAACCCTGGCTTTCGGGACAAAAACTTTCAACTCTGCGCTGCTATGCCTTTACTATCCCCATATCTGTTTGCAATACCTTTTCTGGGCAAAAACTCGCTCAAACCCTAGAATTTTCCAAAAACAGGTGAGGGGAGCGAAAAAATCGTCGTTCGAATGGAGAATCACCCTTTTGGGGTGATCCCATCACCTTCGGCTAAGTCCGGTGCCGACATCAAGACGTTCACGGACAGAAATTGACCAAGGCGGAAATATTGGACCTAGCCTCTAAAGGCAATCTAAAGGGGTAGGCTGAGGTCGTTGTAAAATTTCTTACCAAAAGTTGCTATATTTATTCTCTGTGCGGCCGAAATTTGGGTGGTCAAAGCCAGGGTTTGAAGCCATGGTTTTGGTTTCACGGACCTGAAACCAAAGCCAAAACCAGGCACAAACCAAACATTTGGCTTGGCTTGGCTTTGCGAAGCCAGGGTTTTGGTTTGCTGGTTTGCTAGTTTCATGCCAAACCAGAACATCACTAGGCGTTTGTTGCGTGTGGTCCTCCCTTCTCACTTGAGACGAAGCGCACACGGCGCTCATGTTCTTCAGCTCCGTCGCGCTCCCTCTCTTCTCTTCTTCTTTACTGACATCGCGCGCAGCCTCCTCCCTCATCTTCCTCTTCTCCGTCACCATCCCCACCTCCCCGCGCTCGGCCTCCTCTCGCGCAACTTCGGCATCGTCTACTGGTCCCTCTCCCTCTCCCTCTCCCTCCTCCTCTCCTTCTCCATTGCCACGCGCATCCTCCTCATCCGCCGCAGCATCACGCGCGCTATTGGGCCGCAGCATTTACAACAATACGTGAGCATCGTCGTCATGCTCGTCGAGAGTGCCGTCATCTACGCAGTGTGGGACGTCTTCTTCCTGATATGCTTCGCACGGAATGCGGCGCTGCAGAATATATTGGTTGGGATGCTGGGGCAGGTGCAGGTGCGTTTTTCCTCCTCTCCCCATCTCTTCATATTATACTCGATACTAACCCCCCCCCCCCCCTCCAGGGCATCGCCCCCATCCTAATAGTCTTCCGCGTCGCCCAGGGCCGCCCCTGGTCGCAGTACACCCTCCTTGCGCTGCGGAGCGCACCAGCTACAGCATCGCCATCGGGCGTTCAGTCTCCCTTCGGGGATGGGATGTACAGCGACGGGGGGTCGTTTTTGCGTAGCCTGCCGAGCGAGAAGAACGATGCGGGGTCGTTTTTGCAGAGCGAGGCGGGGAGGAGGAGCGAGACGGGCAGTCTGCGGGAGGGGTGGGGCCGGTCGGGCGGTCTGCGGGAGGAGTGGGCGCGCGCGCGGATGCGGGTGTGGGGGGACTGAGGCGGGGGAAGAGCGAGGATGGGCGGACTAGTCTGAGTATAGAGATGGGGAGGGAGCGGCCTGTTAGCGTTGGCGTCGGGGGGAGCAGGCGTGAGGAGGATGGGGAGGGGGATGCGATGCGCGGAGCTGGGCGGAGGGGACGCAGAGGAGGAGTCGGAGTAGGAGTAGGCGGAGGGGGTCTGTTTGAGTTAATTTAATTTATACACAGATTATACCACAGTCAGCGTCGACTTCGACTTGGAGTGGGATTGGCGTTTGGAGCGACGCCCTCGTCTGTGTAGCGAGTGATATTGGCGCTCGCCGCCCCCTCACCTAGGACATCCACCCACCGCTGAGGCCCCTGCTCGCGGCCCTGCCCTTCCGGCTTTCCTCATTCACTGTGTTCCAACCCCATGTAGACGCAGACTGCGTAGACGGATGTAGACACATATATTAGTCTACATGCGGCTACACTGAGTAGACACATAGGTCTACATGTGTCTACCTGTGTAGACAAATATAGATGGAGGTAGACCAATGTAGACTCAAATGGAACTGGCCAAACTTACCAATTTTATTACATTCTGGTCAACTTCTGGCGATCTGTGTCTGAGGTGTGTCTACGCGCGTAGACGGAGGTAGCCACGTGTAGACACACGTAGCCGAACGTAGCCGAACGTAGCCGAAGTCCAGCTACCTCACGTAAGAATACGTAGACACATGTAGCCAAATGTGTGTCTACGTTCGTCGATGTTGCCTCGACGACCCTGTCTACCCACGTAAGAATACGTAGACACATGTAGACAAGGTATGTCTACATGGGGTCGGAACGCAGTGTATTCCTATGGAGGTAATATCGGCTGACGATGAATAGGTGCTAGGTTTCCTCCCCAGGCAGCCGTAGTGTTTCCTACTCTTCGAATTCCTCCCTCTCCCTCCCCTCCGTCTCGCAGTCCATTCACTGAATCCATTGAATTCCCATAGTACCCGTACTTAAAAAAATCTACTTAAATCCTAAGCCGCATTGTATCGCACTTTCCGGGACAGCCCGAATTCCTCTTATGGTGCCGCTGAGTCCCGGAATCCAAGTCTCGGATGCACGGACCTAGGAGGAGCAAAGGAGCGAGAGGATGGCTTGGGATTTGTGCGTGTTTGGTACGCCTACGCGACGCGACGCGGGCACGTGCCGAGGGCTTTGGACTCCTTCATTTTTTCTTTGAACTCATTTTTTTTGGCCTGATATCTTGCTTGCGTTCAGTGCGAGAGTCGACTCGGTGGCGGGTGGTCCGCGTCTGCCTTCCTTCGGACGAAGCAAGTATTGGCGCAGAAGGGGCATGTTCGCTCGAGTCATTCATGGTTCGCCTGTCTCTTATTTATTCCTGCCAAAATATGAATAAGGTCATTTCTCTCCCCTGCGTTCAAGTAAAGAATTGATTCGGTCGCGGATGGCCCGCGTGTGCGCTCGTTGACGCGATTTGTAAATAATTTGCGCAGAAGGTCCCTGTTCTAATCAGTTCGCAGCTCGGAATGCAATTATTTTTTTGCGACTAGGAAATTTACTACCCGCTTTTCAGGAATATACAGCGAGCTTGCTCATCTTTATTGTGTTCAGGTCAACAACTGACTCGGTGCGGAGCGGACCGCGTCTGCGCTTGTTGAGATGATTAGGAATAGTTTGAGCAGATGATGCCTGTTCAAATAATGAGGCTCAAGTCATTCTTGGCTGCGCCAGAGTTTTTTTTTTTTGGAGAGGCATTTACTGCTTGAAATACCCTGCGTTCAGGCAAAGAACCGACTCGCGTCTGCACTTGCTACATAGGCACACGCAAATAATTTCAGCACAAGACGCCTGTTCAATTCAGGCTCGAGCCATTCTCGGGAATAACGATGAATTTTTCTAGTTTGTCGCCGCTCGATATTTCCCGATTAACTTTGCTCGAATTTCACATCTCGTTTATTTCCCTCTCGGCCAACTCGCATCAATTATCTCGTTGCAGAGCAAAAACAGGCCGAAAATTGTCTCATAGATTTTATTTGACTGCAGTTTCGACTGTGTAGACCCATCAAAACAAATGTGAAGGGTCTGCAGCAAATGTGAGTCCATTATGGGCCAATTCATAACAGGTCATTATTATTTTTTTCCGGCCTAGCAGCCGGACGGCATCCGGTGCTGGCTTGACCGGCCCGAACTCCCTTGGCTTGGTGGGTTTAAAATAGTGTTACTCAAGTCTAATTCGCAGGACAACCTAACAACCTACCTCCGGGTCGTAAATGGTTTTGTCCCATAGGGTAAGTCCAGATTGTTTCACCTGGACATCTTTGACCTTCGCCCCTAGCGGCCGAAAGTAAGGGCAAAGTGCTACGGCCTCAGGTCCCATTCGTCTCATTTAAACATCTTTGACCTTCGCCCCTGGGCCGAAAGTAAGGTCAAAATGCTACTGCCTAAATCCATATTTCTCTTTAGCCTGGCGAGACGGAGTTGATGTCCTCACCAAGTTTCTCACTCTGTCTCGCCAGGTAAAGTCTTTTATTGTAATTCTATTACTGCCTCTCACTCCGTCTCGCCAGCGCCTGTAATAATTTCCGGTCTCCCACCCATATGTACATATCTCCCATCCCTTTTATCTACTTAGCGTACATACGTACGTACAGCAGCCATTCGGCTTCTCGCGCTCCTCTCCAATATACCCGAGCCTTCGAAGGCTGTTTACTGCTAAATTTCACCCGCGGTCCACACGACAAAATTCGACGCAACGAAATTCCACGCAATACTTAAAGCCTTGAGGTTCTAGGCTGTGGCGGTGTCCATCAATGATTGATGATCACGATTGCGTCTCCCTCTTCCACCCAAATCCTTTGACGCATTTTCTAGCGCCGGTGTCTCCTGTGCTACTGAAAACACCGATATAGCATCCGATTCCCATGGCCGAGTCACTGGAATCCTTGCTTCGGCCTCGGCCATGCTCAAATCCACAGATCGCTCAGCCGATTTAAATTTGGATCTCGGGCTCTTGACTTTCCCCAATTTACCGGAGTTACTCAGGTAAATTGTTTACTCCGGCGGAGTAATCATTATAAAGGTGCGACTGAGCAGTCCACTCCCGGACTCCTGCTGTCTCCGCCGGATGTCTCCGTCTCCGACTCGCATCGCAGATCTGGAAGCCGTAAGGTCGACATCCAGGTCGTCACGCCGGTAAAGAAGCTTCTCTAAGGGGTTGACACATTCGTATATAAACGGCAGGACCCAACAGCCTTCTTCTAGGGTAGACATGTCAACCCTTTCACTGTCGCTTATTGTCGGTGGCTGCGTCTTGTTCACCCTCGGCATTTTATGGCAACAACTCTGTAAATCGCATGCTGGATGGATGAAGGAGCTCGACGTCCTGGGTCAGCCCAGGAAACAGAAATTCCCTGGGTCAGCGATTGTCTGTGGAGGAAGGTTCGCCCTTGCTACATTTCGTTTCAATGCACCGTTTGATGATCCCGCCATAAAGCATCGCAGCAACTGTGACCGCTCGTATACTTGCCGACCATTTCGAGCGGGTCGTGCTTGTTGATCCGGAAATCGAGGATGCCGAAAAACCCAAGACTAGGATCATGCAATACAATGCTGTTCACGGTGAGGGAACATCCATGTAGAATGAAGTTATCAACATACACTCATTCTCTAGCGTTCTTGAGTCTGTTTGTTCACGGCGCCCGACGACTCTGGCCCGATTTCGACACCGAATTTAAGGCTGCCGGTGGTCAGTAAGTGTATAGGAAATGGAGTCCGCGCCGATTGCTCAGTCCACCACAAATATTTCTAGCCTGGTGCCCGCTGACTTGCAGGTGCATTACTCGGGGGTCCTCCTGCCCAGTCCATTCCAAGACTACCCACTTGGCCGCCTTCCCGATACTCTGGTAATGCGGCGATCCAGTGCCCAGAAAGTGCTACATAGACTCCTTGTACAGCATCCAACGGCCGCGAATATCACCTTGTTGGCTGGAACCGTACGGGGTGTCGAACCTTCGGCAGACAAGACTGCTATCCAGTCTGTCGTTGTTCGCAAGCTCGACGGCACACAGGTGTCTCTCAATGATGTTGCAATCGTCGCGGGTACGTTGTTTTAGCCGTTACGGTTTAAGTTCTGATCTCAGTTAATCTCCCAGACTGCACCGGATCGACTCAGGCAGGTTTCAAATGGCTGCAGAACGCCGGATTCTCCCTTCCGCAGAACCTTCGCTGCTCATACAGTGGAAACTTGCGTTATGCGACTCTGTGTTTTGACGTTCCTCCGGAGCTTGAAGGCATCCTTCCAATACCTTCTGACATGCCAGGGATGGTGCTGCATACCGACATCCAACACTTCGTATACGGGGACTCTGTTGTCGCTCTGGTTAAAACGGACAACAACACGAGTACGCAACTCTCGTCTTCATTCCGTCTAAACTCACCGTTGTCCTGCTCAACAGTGCAACTATTATTGGGCGATGGTGGTAATACCGACTTGCCACGAATTGCTTCTGACGTTGGTCCGTTCCTATCGGCATATCGAGGACATTTCGGCATCCCCGCGTGGGTTCAAGAAACAATCTCCATCCTATGCGAGCAGGGCAACCCACAGTTTGATAACATTAAAATCCGTGCGTATCGAGATGAGACTCATAATGGAATACCACTAAATTTGAATCAGCCACCCTGTCGCACGTCCAGTATCACTCGGCACCCGCGGGGGCACTACCCTCGAATTTCGTTGCCATCGGCGATGCGAATCTTAAGCTCAATCCGATTTACGGGTATTCAAAAAAAAATCCATTCGACATCCACGAGTTCAGCTCATCAATCTGTCCAGGCAAGGTTTCGCGAAGATTCTGCTGAATGGCCTGGCACTCAACGCCCTTCTTCACACTACAAATCCTGGCGGACAAAAACTCCCCAGAGACTTTTCAGCACGCTACTTCAAGAGGAATGCTGCCAATACACAAGGCCTATGGTGAGCCATCTGTCTTCTCATCTTCAGTCCTTGATTAACTTTTCTCTTCAGGGATTCTACGAGAATGCACGGTGAGCACAACACTCCGTCTTCACACATCACATTGTCTGAAGCTACTCTGAGATTACGCAACCGCGGGCTGCGAGCCAATGGAGGGTGAAACAAGGGATACTGGACGGCTTGTGCGCTGGTTTGAACTGAAATTATTATCTGCTGCCAGTCAGGTAGGAGCCTTGAGTACAATATCTACTTATTCTCACTGCGTTACAGGATGACGAGGTTGCATCGGCGCTCTTCCATGTTCGCCATTTGCTGGCGGCAGACAGGATGCTTCTGGCCCCCACACTGCTATGGAAGATCTTTTGGACCCGTTCGCGCTTCTAATAGTCGCCGCTTGCCCATGGGGAGAAGCTACTTCCCAAATAAAAATAATAGATAGTCGGTTGAACCTTGATACACTCTAATAAATCTTACATAGTGCATTGGATAGGCGTTGTGAAATATTTTAATTCCCATTCCAATGGGAGCCTATTCCCATCATTCACCTGGATGCAACCCATGAAATATGCAGGTGCGCGAATGAAGCAAGAAGGAGACAAAACTGTGCGAACACCAAATGGCCCGAGCCCAAATGAAACGGGGATCTTCTGCGGTAGTCAAGCCGCAAGAAATGCAGACGCATGCCACTTCCTCGTCTGGCTAACTTAGAAGGAAGAAATGTTCTCGCACATCAAATGCGCAGCCCGGAGTCGCTCCCATTTGCAACTGTTCGATTTCCCAGGGTGGGCTATCGTCATAAACATTCCAGGATAATAATCGGGGCAGTTAGATCTCACTTTCGACACCTTACTCCTGATCTACGCGCCTCAAAGGCTTCGGGATCTTTTTTATCGTTCGCTCAAGTTGGGCGCAGTTTGGTGCAAGAGGTGCGTGATCTCTGGATCTCGCAAGTACTTCGATCATGCCACGCGGGATCACTGATGTGGTGTCGGCACATGATCGGCTGATGCCCGGCAACCTGCGGCAGACGCCTGGACAGGGGCTGAAATCAACCTTGCAACATCGTTCTCAAGGTATGACGGATATCGATTCAAACAAATCAATGCCCGTGATGTTACTCCCACTCCAAATTTTATATAAAATATATTACGCTCCCAATACATCGGATTGGGGTCATCGGCGTCGGGCCCTACTGAACTAACTGTCCTCTGTGCATACAGCCTTTTCGCGTGCAACGCGGGGTACCTGCGGGTGAGTTCGGTGGCCGCTTTTGCTCTTGTTGACCAACCAGCGAGATCGGGGGTTCCTGCGTGACCATTTCTACTTCTCTGGTCGACTTGGTGATGCCTAGGCGAGTTTCTTCAGCATTGGAAATCTGAATATTAGCCAAAAAATTAGCTTAAAGAAGTCATTGATAAGTATGATGCAAACACAGCGTAAGCACGCAGCTACGTTGAACTATGCATCAGCGATTTGACAGGCAGCTTGCAGCTTGTTCGGGCTTGTGAGCTTGTCAACAAGCTCAGAAGGGCAAAAAGTTGGAAAATACACGCCACGAAATCGTAAATCAAGTGCGGGACGAGCCTCAAAAAAAAAGAAAATTAGGAAAAATTCTGAGAGTGTGAAATTTCGGACATGGTTCGTGAGCTTGCGGGTTTGTTTGGCTTTGTTCAAGCTGACAAGCTGCGTGTCAAAACTCTGATGGGCGCACACCTTGTCGCGAGGTGGATTCGAGGTTTATTCAGGAACGAGACTAATATTAATAAGCACTGGTTCTCGACTAGCAGCCAAATCCCTGGGTGAAGTTGCGGTTCGAAGTCATTGGGAGATAGGGGTAGTGTTCGTTAAAAACTTGCCTGAGAGGTTATTTATCTGCTCAGTTATACATATTACATATTGCACGGAGATTGATATATTGATATACCAGTCCTGATCTAGTTTTGCGAATCGTCTCGAATGAAAGCTCGGGCGTATACGCGGGCGTCCCTATCCTGCAATGCGCCGCCCTCGAAGTGTGCGACTGATCATGAGAAAGACCAGATTCAAATCGGCTTTATCGGGCGGTCCCCGAGCTTATCAATTATTTTCAGATTCTGCGCCCCCAACCCTGCCTCCCACCTCCCAACGTGCCGCCTCATTAGCATTAGTATCTATCTATACGCGCCCTCAGCGAAACCAAAAAGCAATAAATGCAGCTATCATCGAAGAAAATATTAGGATATACAAGTAATGCGCGGCCGAACGGGCACGTCCCCAGCATGCATGCATAACCCACGTAACCCTTGCTCGGGGTGCTCGCCGCTAGCCAGCATCCGTAAGACGGGGGGCACCTGCCGCGCGCGGGGATGTGCGCGCAAGGCAGGTGCGGGTGAAAACGAGGGTCCATGCCGTCCGGGCACGGCTCGCCTGCGGAGACGCAGCCCGCGATGTCGGTGGTGCTGAGGTGCGCGCCGCGAGGGGTAAAGGTGGGAGCATGCTAACGATGATCGGTGCGTGCGGGGCGGCGTGGGCGGAGGAGAACGCGCATCGCACGGCGCTGGTGGTGCGTATCGCTGGCAGGCGGAGGGGGGGTGAGAGGGCGCCGAGGACGCGGGGAGGCGCCGAGCGCGCCATACGCGAGAATGCGGGGCGCACGTGCTGGGCCCGCTGTGTGGTATTGGGCGTGCGTCTCAGTGCGACGAGGGTGCGCCGGCGATGAGGAGCGACCGTGGCCACATGGGAGGTGCTAGCGGTCGTATCGAGGGACGAGTGTTAAGTATGCGGGCGGTGCGCTGCTGACGACGCTCGAGGTGTATGGGGAGACGATGGGGGCGCGGCGCCGATGTGCAGGAGCTGCTGGAGCGGGAGGTGGTGCGGGACCGGCCAAGGCGCCGAGAAGTGGGGTGGGAAAGCGCCAGAGACGGGGGCAGCGGGCGGGAAAGTGACGTACGGGGGCAAACGGCCGCGGAGCGTGCTGGAGCTGCGGGGGGCGCTGCGGGTGGTGCTGAGGGGACGGCAGGCGAGTAGGGCGGCTGAAGATGCGTGGAGGCAGCGGGTATGTCGCAGCCGCTGGGCGTGGCGCGCGAGGTGGCGAAGAACACGGTGCCGGCCATCGCGGACGACCGCAACGTGCTGGCGTTGCGGGTACTGCTGCGCGTCGCATCGAGGCGGGCACTAGCAGTGTCGATCGTGTGCGGGCGGTAATGCGGCGAAAGTGGGCGTGGGACGCGAGGACGCGAGGATGGCGGCGCCGACGATGAGAGCGGCGTGTGCTGCGCAGGCGGGAGGTGGCAGGTGCCGCGCGTGGTACCGGAGAGTATGTCGGGCGCCGGCGTGGAGCGGTGGGTGATAGTCGGCGGGAATAGTCGTGGAGTGCGAGGAGGCAACGGAAGCGGCGTGGGAGGAGGAACGCCGGGGTCGCGTGCTGCGCGTGCGGCCGAGGGTGCGCGTCGTGTCGAGCGTGGTCCAGGGTGGGGATGGTACAGCGGTGCGGCGACGTGGCAGTCGCCGTAGTCACGCAGCAGTCCGCGGATTCGTGTGGCGGCGTCGTAGTCCCTGCGTACATCGTCCGCGGTGTCGCGCTGCTGCAGATGGTCGGCTGGGGTAGCCTGCGGCGCTGTGGGTCGTAGCGCATGTCGTACGCGACGCTGGAACAACGTGGTGACCGACAGCGCGCACGACGGGCGGGGGGAGGCCGTGAACAGCTAAGATGCAGCGCGCAGGCGCTGCTGCCAAGCGCCCAGGTGCGCGACGAAGACTTCTGGCTCCTTAAGGCATGGCGAGGGTGGCGCGCGGGCAAAATGGCTGAGAAGGGTGTCAGTATACTGCAGCGAGGATAAGGAAAAAAGATTGAAAAATGGGGAGAGAGACAGGGTGGGGAAGGAAAGGAAGAAAAGAAAAGATTGAACGGCGAAAACACACCTCGCTTGCCAAAACCCGCTAGCGTCGTAGGCGTTGCTGCATCAGAGACGATTTTCTACGCCGGAGAAGGTGGATGCGGCGTAACACGTAGAGTCATGTCTTTCCTCGATTGGCCGGCAATGGGAGACGTCCGCATCGGGAGACGGAAGAGGAGCGGGGAGGAAGACAGCGAGTACTACAGGCACGATCAGGGCGATGGGCGGACGCAGATGAATGGCTTAAATGGTGGCATGGGCAGCGGGAAGCTTGGACGGCTGGGCCGGCATGGGCGTCGGCGGGTAGGCATTGGCTAGGTGGACGGGAGTCGCGTAGGCGTGAGTGGGAGTTCAGACGCAGAGGCGATGGCAGTAGTGTTACGTTATCGCAGCGATGACACGGGCACGTGCATCACAGCGAGAATCTGGCGCACCGCTTTTTCTTGCTCCGCACCATGATGCCGCAGGAACTTATCGACACTAGGTGCACAATAGATCTTCGCTGAAGCCATGCGCTTTGGTAGTGTGAATTTTCTGCGTGTTAAGCCATCGCCTCCTTATTTCCTTACTAAGTTGCCGTGGTACAACATGGGTGGCTATGCCCAAGACAGAGCCACAGGTTTTGTACCACAAAACAGAGCGGCAACTTAATAGGTGCATTCTCCTTTAAGGACAGATTGGGCAAATGAAGCAAGCTTACAGAAATTCCCAAGTGCAGTACTAATGCCAGGTGTCAGTGAATCACCTGCCAAATCGAAAATCTCACAAATTATTTCAAGCCAAATGGCTCTTAAAGTGAAACACACATGGGCCCAAGTTCAAGAATCAGACAGTAAGGTCCAAGTAATTAACGACGAGTCTAGAATAAAACAAAGAGTCCAGGAAGTAACTACGAAACCGCAACGGAAATTCTGCTGATCATATTGCATATCGACATACTGCCACTAACAGATGGAATCGGCATGGCAGTAAACCGTGCTATCAATGTGCTGAGAGTAGGACAACCCGACCTTCGTCTTGTGGAAGGTATTGTCGTACACGCATCTCCCCACGTCCTGGCCATTGACGAGTACTTGGGCGTAATAATCGCCGTTGCTGGTGGAAACGGACAAGACATCAGCAACGATTTGAGCCGTACAGAAAATGAACCGACCCCCTAGGGTACGCCGACGACCCGCATCGATCACTGCGGCCCAAAATGACCTTCTTCCCGCAGACCTCGAACTCCTGGTTACAGTAGTTCCGGACGTTATTTTCTGAGTTGGGAAATTCAGTGAAGGAACAAATTGTGAGTTCAGCGGAACACTGACGGTCAACTTTGACAGACGCGATAACGGAGCCGTCCTGGTTGGTACCCATGGCGCCGACACTGAATAGGGGAGCGCAGTTGTTGAATCGGGGGTCGCACGGGTAGCTGAAGCTGACATCGCCGATGACGAATTTCGCGTCGGTGGTTTTCGACAGCAGCACGGCGGCGGCGAGGACGTTGAATAGGGTGGTGGAGAACTTCATGGTAGTGGAGAGTTTGAAGGAAGGAAGTGTTGAGAAGGATCTTTGTGAAGGTGAAAGGTAAAAAAAAAGTGCTGGAGAAGTGGATGAGTTGTAGGGCAGACTTCCCTGCTCTTTATAGTTCAACAAAGGCGAGTGAAACGGACTGTCTTGATGCCCGGCAGCTGTGTATACGAGGCGGTCTTGTTGCACCGCGCCGCGCGCGTTCATACTCGGATCCCGGAGAACTCACCGCAGTGGGGTCAAAATTACCTCCATCTCACGCATCCTGTCTTCCCAGAACAGCTTTCACTCGAGTTTAATTGATGTTTAATACACACATATGCTGTGGTCCATCTGCGCTGAACGATGCCACGCAACATACAACCCACACAGTTGGCTTGACTTCAAGCCAAGAAGCTAAGAAGCCAAAGCCGTGCATCTGAAAACACCAAGGAAACACCCACACCGGAAAATGCAAAAATTAAGTGTCCCTGCAAATGCACCTTAACCTGTCAGCATAAGTGGCATGTTCGGCGCGGCTGAAAACATACCTGAAACTAGGAGTTTCGGATGCACCGATTATGTCGCAGAATTTCCTAGAATAAGTTGTAAATTCAGTGTAGTTTAAATCCGTGGTTTAAGATGTATTTACAGCAAGGTTGAATATGTATCTGAAAGTTGAAGCTTCACCCGCAACATTGGTGCTTCTGAAACCTCGAGTTTCAGGCGCACCGAAACCGGCACCGAAAACAATAATGTCGCCGGCCGCTTCGGCGCGACTGAAACTAAAGGCTTCAGCTGCAGTTTCAGCGCGTGCCGAAATCGCAGTCGAAACCTGTGATTTCAGACGCGCTGAAATTCATCCTCGGATCATCCTAGGATGAGCCGAGGATGTGCTGAGGATCATCTTAGGATCATCTGAAGCCCTGCTCGCGCACAGCATGCAGGGAGTACAGGAAGGGATTTCGACAGCTTCATCAGACCTCGCACGGTGAGTGCGTTTGAGAGACTTGCGGCCCATCTCGCGCCCGTGGGGGCCCGATCTGAATTGCATTGCCCATTCAGTGAAGTTCCCTGAGAAACTCATGTGAGTTTTTTGCTGAAAAAAAAAAAAAAAAGGTCTGGCAGATCACAAAGCGTTCCGGGATTGATGTGAAAAATAAATATATGTGGGTCCACGTACATTTTTTGGACCTAGCGGATCTTCGACAACGTTCTCTGCGCACAGAGCTGCGTCGGGATCAGCATTGCCACACGGCATCGATTCAGCTGGGGCGGGGAAGGGTCATCTGCAGGTCACAAAGGACAGCAGCGCGCAGCGTGAGTAAGAGCATTGACCAGAGAAGTACGAACACTGACATATGAAATATTATTGGGGCCCAGAAGTCGATATGCTCCGCATGTAGATCGAAAGCTCTTTGGCACAGTAGGCATAGTAGGCGTACATGGAGCTCGAGGTCGTGGTGCACATTACGGCCAGTGTCGGTCCATGGAATAATAGATCTAAAAGATTGCCATTATGAGATACACCGCTCAAATGTTGAAAGAACAAACGACGTACCGACTCAGCGGGATGGTGGGCTAGGATCCGCAGCCAGCTCACCATCAGTGTAAATCTAGAACCTAATGAAGCCGGTGCTGGGTCTGGAGTGCAGTAAAGCGAGAGGCGGGACACTGGAAGCCTGCGCGGCACGTGCATGGGACGCCACTACGGGTATCGGCGTGGGAGTCACAGAAGCTGGATTCATATTGGATCTCACTGTCGAGTAGCGCGATCCGCGTGCTGTCGTCCGTGGATACGAATAGCGACACCATGCCTCCACTAGGACGGACAACGATCCATGCGCCGTCCTGAAGCGCAACCCAGGAGGAAATGTATGGGATGAGGTAGCGCGTATTGGATGCGGAGTGTCGTCACGGAATCATGGCTGGCTTCGGAGGACAGGTGCAATGCGCGAGCACCAGGGACCGATTAGCGGAAGAGCCGTTCGCGCGGTTCCGTAGCACGTAGCAGATACAAAAGACAACTCGGCCATGGTGCAATCGAGGTCAGCATCGCCTGTCAAGTACGCCCCGTCCTCGCGACGAGCAGAACGAAGGGCCCCGCAGTCGCGCAGCGAAGGGCTCGTGCGTACATGACTTCGGACGTGGTTAACCACCAGTGGGTAGAGCCGTCTTGCGCGAGGTGGACGCAATTGACGAGCAGGTTTTCGATACAGCAACACCCTCGCTTTCCTCCCTTCACATGCAGATCACTGATAGCCTGAGGGATCCAGGCGCCATTTATCGTGTGGGGCACTGCGCACCACGAGCTCGATACTGAGCCTCCGCTTCCGATTTGCGCACGGATATGGGGAGTGAGCATAGCGAGTGGGATTTTTGAGCATAAATACGGCCGATATGATACAGGGGTCTGTCCGCGAGGGCCAGCCTGAAGACGAGTCCACCCGCCCCGTATAATGAATCTGCATGGGCGTATAGGCGACATCGAGGGGGTGTTTCTCTGGCAAGCCTGAGGTGCATCTCGAAAGGCCAAAGTCTGCAAACGGATGCACAGCACGGATCGATAGCGCGACTCCACAGAGCTCTAGGCGTGCATCTCGTAGCGACGATCCGCACTAATCTAGTAGACTTATCAGTAATACGACCATATCAATGGAATCAGGACGCACGCGGGATGTCCTCTTCTCCTCCCAGTCGAGCTCTTCATCTTCGCATCTCCCGCATCCTCTCGAGCACGACCGCTAGTGGACCCGCCTGACATGCAGGCACTGCTGCGCTCCCAGTCAAGCGACGGACTTGCGTGCGAAAACGAGGATGCTGTCTCGAAGTCAGAGGCCCGCGGATTCCCGAGCGCGTTTGCACGCAAATAGCTTGAATAACGAGGGACGGGGCGGTGAGCTGGGAATGGACGGTCGCAGTATTTGCAGAAATGCACAGGGTATTATTCACTGCAGCTGCTCTTCAGGACGATATCATCGAGGAAGAGGAAGAAGGAGGTCGGCCGAGCATCGGATTTGAGCCGAACGGCGATCGTAAGATGATCCCCGAAAGTGGCGGTGCTACGCGCGTGCTCGAGCAACCTTTTTTGTGCCAATTGTTTATTTGGCTTCAAATAAATAGTTATTGGCCAATATGCAGAGATATGGTCGTTTCTTTCGTGGCCCACATGTACAAAAGCGCCAGGGAGTCCACCGGGATGAAAAGGGCCCGTACTTGTCAAAGTAATGGCGGCGGTGAGAGGAGTCAGGGGCCGGCATCGAACTTTGGGCTAAGAGTACGAGCGCAAAGACTTACCACAACCGAAAGGAAAGATGATCCCACAGCGCTTGCCTTCTGCTCGGGGCTCCTGTATACGGCGTGTATTAGTTCCGGTCCAACTACCTCAGAAAACATTGTGTCACTGGCACAATCCGCGGTCGCTCGTGGTGAGAAGAAAGTTGGAACATACCATTCAGCCCCACTCATGGCGCCGTGCTCGTGCCCGTCCTCGAGATGCGGCGTCGACAGAGATCGAGCCTGATGAGATGTTCAAGTATCTCGGACAAAAAATAAATTCAGAAGCTTGAGCTTGCCTCCTCATTCGCTGCCCATCTGGGGAAAATATTGCTCAGACCCTTGCAAAAATAGACCAGTGTCAATACGAAACTTGGAATGGGTTGATCCTAGCACTCAAGGTTCAATTTGCACTAGTCTTAAACCTGTCTCGGAGGGGAGGGGTTCCAGTGGGAGATCAGGATTCAAAACTTATCTGGAATTTCCACCGGGTTCACATTCCACTCAACAAAACATATTTTTCATTTGAAAGGCATGAAATACAAAATAATCATAAGTACGAAGTTCCTGCTGGGCACCGCTGCGGCCCACACCCCAAGTGATTGTTTATAAGACTACGAGATGACATGCTGACGTGCAAGTCTTTGTCCCAAGCACAGACTTTCAATCTCGCACATGTCTGATGAGCTTGAGTCCTGACTTATATATGTCGATCCATTCTCTTCGTGTGTCAAGCTACCCATATGCCAGACTTACGCCACACTCCAGTTGTATAACTGGTGCTGCAGATGCCTGTTGCACCGAACACAGATAATTTACCCAGTTTGTTCTTGAGTAAACACCCAACAATTTACTCTGCGCAATGTACTCACTCCAACCCATATGTAGAATATGTACATGGAAGCGACAGTGGTTCAACCTTGATTTTCCCAAGAATTTGACCAACTCCCATAGCATGCAGCCGTGGTACTGCGGTTGCATATTGAAGGTATGTATCTTAAATTATCCTCTATTCAGTTAACATCTTGGTTGATTTCGGCACCTCGATTGAATTGAGCTTGAAACATTTGTGTGTAAATCTGGAGAGTCAGATCACAGACACTGGATATGAACTGTTTCTCCTTAGGGTTCATCATCATTATATTACCCTCCTGCACCGCAAAACTACGAATTATTGTTTGCCCTCGCAGTAATTCTTTTTGTTCACTCGTAAATTTTATTAAACTAAAGTTCTTCTGTGTGCTGGTGTTCAGGACCGGTGCGCGATGGTCGCATGGCATGAACGACTGGCACGTCTCTGAGCTGAAATAAGACCAATTGATATACTGTATTATTAAATTCAATTTGATAGTCACGCATCACGCGGGGGGTTGTCGATTACGAACTTTGGTTCGTTGTCGCGCGTCACAGGGGGGTTGTCGAATAGGTTCGACGTCACGAAATTCTAAAAAAAAGTGTCTTTCAGCAGTAAGAAGCCACAAATAAATCCCTTGTGCATTTCCTGCATTTAAACTGGCTACATCTTCTGTCTTTTGTCAAGTTTTAGCTTGATATAACCCTAAACACAATAAAGTCTGACAAAATCCCTGCAAGAACCATTCGCGAGATGATTAATTTAAACCAAAGTCTTCCCGGATTAATATTTCCCTGCTTCCGCAGAAATCCCAAACAGCTCTACAATGTCCCTGCATCATTTTGGGACGTTGTCAAATTTTCTGCGGTGGTCACGGTCCAACTCGGCCCGTGTCGAAGTCTCGAATATGTTCACCGTGTCACGCGTCACCCCCTGTCGCAGAGAGTCGGATCCACTGGGGATGAGGTCTAATGGACCTGTGGACCGTGGATCATGGACTAATTTACCACACGTGCTCTTTAGTCGTGGACCTTGGGGTAGACCTTGAATTGATGTGGACCTTGAGATGGACCACACCGGGATATCCCGGTGCCTGATGGACTACTCCCATGCATCATAATAATATTGTGCCACCCGGCTCGTACATCAGAAAAAACACTTGAGTCAAGCAGGAGCTCTGCAGGTTAATTGCTTTGTTGTACAATGTGCCACAGTAGTAGGCTTTGCCACAATAGGTGGCAAAAAAAAAGTCGAAAAACAGTGAAAAAAACAGCAGGAAAAATGAAGAAAATTTGGCATAGGGGTATTCCGACTTCTACAGTGAGTCACATATCTACATGTATTAGGAACCCTCTTTTCAGCTTCAAAGTGATACAGAACTCCAGAAACATGGTGGCAGGTTGCAAGAGGACTGATCGCTTAATCGTTGTTTGTCCAATGTCGCAGAATGTCACGTGTGATCACCAAAGGTCCATTCGGAGGTCTATCATCGTCCATAGACCGGTCCACCACCGAGGTCTATCTGCTGGTCCATCAACAGGTCTAATAGACCGGTCCATAGACCTTGCTCCCAGTGGATCCGATGTTCTCCCCTGTCAAATTGAATGAAATAATACAGTATCACTTTTCTTATCTTGAAGTTGACCTGGTGCTGCACTAATTTCTTCAAGTGCCACCTATGCACCTCAGTCCACTGGTCGGTCAATTCATGGAAGTAAATAGGAGGATCAGTTGGCAAGTCACCTCAGCACAGATTCATGATCTATGATCTGATACAACCAGCAAATTCTATATATCCGGTTGAGCCTGAATAATGCACACAGTACTATGATACAACAACAGATTTAACACAATTTAATCATCATGAATTAAGACTACAAAATGCCAGGACATCACTGGTTGAACAATTTAAGTTTTTCGGTGAAAAAATTAGTGAAAAATGTTTTGCATTTTACACAAGTTTTTTACTGAAAACATTAGTGAAAAATTTGAGACTTCCTCATAAATTTTTTGAACTTCAAAACTATTTTAGCACTTTTTTCACCACATTTTCACAACATTCAAAAAAGTCAGGGAAAGGTTTCAAAATTTTCACCCAATTCTTTGCTGAAAAACTACTGTAAAATTCAAAACATTTTTCACCAGTTTTTTAACTGAAAAACTTGAAATGTTCAACCAGTGCATACCTAGGTAATGTGGCGCTTGACGAAGCGGTGGCTGTGTTGACGTGGCATTGACGCGGCATCGACGCACACCGGCGCAGCACTGACGTGCATTGACTCGGC
Organism: Mycena epipterygia; assembly: GCA_029281465.1. Lineage (NCBI taxonomy): Eukaryota > Fungi > Basidiomycota > Agaricomycetes > Agaricales > Mycenaceae > Mycena > Mycena epipterygia. The sequence continues at coordinate 229,895 of JARJCQ010000109.1, read as the reverse complement.
ACCGGTGTGCATTGACGCGGCAGGTGATACGGTATTGGCGCGACAATCTCTCAAAATTCAAGGTGATATCAGAGATTGCAACAAGTGCTCAAACAGTGTTTTACCTCTTTAAACTCCTTCGTAGGCCAATTGGCGTCAAGGGACTTGTCAACAACTGTGAATTACTTAACTACTGAGCTCAAACACCTATATTATGCACCTAAGCTTGTTCAATCTGTGCCTTAGAGGGGACCTGACATATTCTGAGCATCATTTATGCATCCAGAACACCAGCAGCAAGTTCAAAAATTTGCCGCGTCATGCCGTGTCATTTTCTCCGGACCGGTCTGCTGGGTACTACTACCGATGAAAGATATGTCGGAAAAGCTACAGCTGTGTTAAATTGGAGCACCTCCACCATCAAAAAGCTCACCACGCTCTGGGAAAGTGAACATCTCCACAAATTTGAATGCAATCTGGTTCTTTCCAGCCCCGCCGAGCTTGTATAAAAGAGATACATGCCGTCGGCCCACAGCCTTGTTGTAATATTCCGTCATGTATTGCAGAATATATCGATTTTCGACGACCAGTGAAGCGGAATGTTGGAGGTGGTCTAGGCTCGTTTCACCCTCTATAGCTCTCTACGTGATCTTCTGAAGACCGTCATTCAGATCACTATGCTATAGAGGCTGGAGCTTACCAATACAGCTTAGTACGAACTGCCTTGGAGTTTGAAAAAACAAGCGGAAACTATCACAAAATTATCACTCCATCAGCATGCACACCACGGAGGCTTGTAAAAAAAAAGCCTAGCCTGTTGCTCGCCTGTCTCATAGTTCACGGGAAATCCCTTCACTCTCATGAAGATCTCGCAAGGAGAATGGGCCAACAAAGGGGACCGTTAACGACTTTGGGGGATGAAAAGGAAGTAAATCAAATATTTGAAACTCCGAGGCAGTCCTATACATGAAAGCACGATGAGCACAGCCTTTGACAGAAAGTCATGTGGAAAGTCACCTGAAAATTCACGTGATGCTGTCGAGATGTCGCTGCCGGCTGTCGAGATGTTGGCCCGGGTCCCACGGCTCGGAATTCGCCGTGCGCGGGCCGATTTCTGATCAACCACCTGGAGGATTGGATGAATGCTCTTTCACTCCTGCCCTCACTTCACCCCTACACTGTCCCAGGTAAATATACACATCTCATGAAGCTTGCAGTCCTTTTTATATTAAATTTCCCTTCCCAATTACTTAGGTGTTTGTCTCAAGCTGCTTTTGCCCCTATCTGCCAAATCTAATCAAATCTTCGGATTTTGTGCGTACTTCTCTTGCTGTTCACCTCTGCTTTTTCTGAGGTTTTTCTCCAGCCACTTCTCAATAAATATGCCAACTTTATTTTGACTTTCTTTCAACTGATATATTAATTACCTTCAGGGGATCCAACTCCTCCAAACACTCCCCAATGTGCTCGCAATGATTCTCAACAGCATGAGTGTGAGAATCGTGTTTTGGATAGCCCTTAGCACCATCAGGTGCCTCATGCAAATGCAGGACATTAAAAATGATCCACACCCATATGGTGGAACTCCTGTGGTCTTTGGTGGTGATTTCCAGCAGACTCTGCCTGTCGTTATCAAAGGTGGACGAGAGCAGGTTGTCGGAGCATGTCTTCAGTGATCGCGACTGTGGCAACATGTTGAAAAGCTGCACTTGACTCAGAACATGTGACTGGGAGGTCACAATGTACGTCAAGAAGATAAAGATTTTGCGCAATGGCTTCTTGACGTCGGACATGGGAGGAATACCAATGCTGCTCAAAACATTGAACTTCCCGAAGTTATGAAGCTGCCGAGAAATACTGTTGAATCCATGATCAACACTGTCTATCCAGGAATCTCTGCTATACCTGCAGATCATGAGCGGGACAAATATTTCTTGGAGCACACAATTCTCTCCACATGGAATGATGATGTTGATGAATTGAATCAAATGTTGCTGGATAAATGTCAGGGTGAAGAGACCACTTTTCACAGCACTGATTCTTTGCTCACGGAGGAAGGAGTTGACAGTGGTTTTCAATATCCTATTGAGTATCTCAACTCTATCCGTGCCTCTGGATTGCCTTTGGCCAAATTAGCATTGAAGGTTGGATGTCCAATCATGGTCCTTCGAAACCTAGATCCAGCATGTGGTCTCTGCAATGGATCTCAAGGAATTCTCACCAGAATATCAGCCATGTCCTTGAGATTTGCCTCATCAGTGGTGAACATACTGGCAAAAAAAGCTTTCATCCCACGGATCTCAATCACCTTTTCAGCTGAACAGCTTGCTTTTGAAATGAAGTGCTGGCAATATCCAGTTCGCCTTGCATTTTTTATGACAATCAACAAAGCCCAGGGCCAGTCTGTTGATAATGTCGGTCTTGACCTCTGCACCAATGTCTTTGCTCATGGCCAACTCTATGTGGCACTTTCTCGATGCATTTCAAGTCCAAGAATTAAAGTGCTTTTCAAGAATGATACCACAGTCACCAAAAATATTGTTTACGCAGAGGTGCTCCTCTGAGAACAGTACACATTTTCACAATGATTGAGATACCATTTTTTACTGATGTGGTTTCACAGGTTCTATGTGTAGATCAGTTATTTTAATGTAAAAAATGTTCACTTTAGATGGAATTTCATTACTACTGAGATTTAGCTGTGCTGTCGCCCTGCCAAAGGCACTAACTGAATGATGCACAGTATATTTATCAATGCTCAGGAGTTATCATTACTTTATTGTATCCTGTTGATAAATTTTCATATTTGATTTACACTTTCCTACTGAGATGCAGAGCCCCTGCGGGGTTTGGGGCGGAGCCCCAACAAGCTGTCGACCCGCCGAAGGGACGGACGCGAGCGCAGCGAGTCGGCCGTGCCGAAGGCACGGGTCGTAAAGCTTGTCTGTACTAAACTGTAATTGTAGCTCCAAGCCTACAGGTGGACACACTCTGGGATGCACAGATAATTCTGATGCTGAAACCACCGGATCTAATGTCATTATTATTAGTTCAATGGTAAATGCACGGCAAATTATCTGCACTTACTCAGGATCACCTTGACAGCTGCTGCGAGCTTCACTTTTGTATCCTCCGTCCTCAGATATGCATCAGTGTGAGCCTGTACTTCTGAAAATTTGTTCCAGTGCTTGGGCTCTAAGGCCTGCATGCCCTGCTCAACATTGAACCGAAAGTAGGTATTGGGAATATCACGGAATCTGCCAGCATTGTCTTCATGTGTCTTTTCACAATCCATAGCAATATACTTTGTGGCATTGGCGATGCTGTTCAAACGACGTGGTTTCGGGATTTGGATCGTGTCGGGATGCCCAGCACCAATGCTGGCCACAAGGATGATAGGCTTTGATGGGTACATTCGGCGTGCTTCTCTGAGAACCAAAGAAGTAGGATTGTTGTTACCAATGCCTCCGTCGATATACCGTTGCTTCATACCCGCATGCCCAATATCCATGGATATTGGTTTGAGCATTTCAGGTGTAGCAGAGGTGGCCCGGGCTGCCTCCCAGATCATACAAGTGCTTGCTGGTTCATCCAGAGTATCGTAAGAGCGAAAGAGATGAGATATCCCGGCGTTCAAGTTTCTTTCATTCATGGCACACACGAAACTGTGGGAGATACATCAGTATACAAATTATTATATCAGAAAGAAATTATACGTCTTGCAAGGATTGGGTTTCATCTCATTCATCTGTTCCCGCTTGAAAACCTTCTTCAGAGCCTCCTCAAAGCTTCCGGTCTTGAATCTCTCAGAGCCTCCCATCTTCGATTGGGGACGGAGCGTCTCATAAGCTGATATAGCATCCTTTACCGACATGTGCAGGCGGCCAAGCATCAACGCAATGATACTAAATGGTCTCTAGGCCTCCGTTACGTTTCACTCCATGATAACAACACTCACCCTCCGGTGCCGCTACCTCCAATGAGCTCAAAGTGGTCGCACGGGAAAGGCTCCGTGTCGAGGTGGCCTTCAACCTGGATTTGATACATGATTCTCTCCAATATGAGAAGCTCAGACAGTGCTCCAGCTCCACCGCCATCTAAACAGTCGCATGGGTGAGTAGGGAATAGAATTCTCTTAGGCACTCGTCTCACCGAGGGATAATACCCTCACACCTGAATCCGCCCCATGCTTGGCAATCGTCATACTTGTTCTGGCGGAAGCAAATAAATCGGTGGAGGCGAGAGGGGTGCTAGTGTCGCATGTGGTGGGTGGTAGATATAGTGCCGGAGACCACGGCGTAGAACTGATATTTATATGAGAAAGCTGTCGTATTAATAATTGCTGTTCTCAGGTTAAAATTGTGCTCGCACAGTCGCTGGTGCAAAGAAGCTGCCAAGAAGATCTAAACCGTGACAAGACGCGGCTCATGTCAACGACATTGGCATCATGTCGTTGGACTCGCTCATAAAATCCGAGGAAATAACAAGTAGCGCAGAGAGTTTTGTTGCAGTCAAAAACATCGGTTCAAGGAAAGACTTCACTCCTGCACAGTACATCACAAGTTGACAGGCATCTCGTTCTTTCATTTACACATTTTTGGCTGAATCTCCATTAAGACTATCTGCAGTTCCGGCTTCCTCTCCTCTCGTCCTCGGCAAATGACTCGCAACCCAGGAAAAACTGCGCATCAAACAGCTTGACCAACTCGTCCCCTTCATTTCGCACTGCGCGTGATTTCGGGTGCCCGAGCACTGCGAGCGTTGAGCTGTGGAATCTTATGATGAGCAGGCGGGTCTCATGGGTCAACAGCTTTGGTCTGCAGCTCCGTCATGACCTCAAATCTCACTGGGGTCAGTTTTTAGCATTACAGATGGGACACAATTAAGTTGAGAGACCATTCTCACTGCGTTCAGAGGATCCCTAAACCAGCCGTTGTCTAGTTCCGCTGGTACGTGGCTAGGCGAAGTCTATATATGCCTAGGCGTCTATATTTACTTGGACTCGTGTGATGCCGGCTAGCTAGACACATGCTGTCTAGGTAAATATAGACACCTAGACATATATAGACTTCGCCTAGCCCCGCATCAGTGGAACTAGACAACGGCCGGTTTAGGGACACTCTGAACGCAGTGTCTGTGCACTGGACAGGTAGAATAAGAAACACAAGTTACACCCCGTGAAATCTAGTCTGATGGGTAGAACTGTCGGTCGGCGATGAGTGGCACAGGTGGCACCTTGTTTTTAGTCTTCTTGCAGCTAGAATGCGTAGGTTGTTATGTACAATCCAATCCAGCATGACAGCTGTTTCCGAAATTCTTGAGACGATATGACTTTTTCCGCTCACATAGATTTTTGTAACAGCTCGTCAGTGTTTCGAGGACAGACTGAAGGCCGCGAGCAAGGATCCTACAAGGAGAGACCTAAGGTAGGCGACGAGGATCAAGATATCACACTGCCTTATATTATTATCTGTTTCTTTAACGAAATGGACCGCTTTCGTTAGGGACTGTTTAGTTTCATCCCCATGCGTATTATCCCCTTCTTTGTAACTCTCACTTTGCTCGTCGTCGACGTCAAATGGTAACTGAACCCAACACACAGCCATGTCCTTGAATCTATCCCCAAATAGGTCTGGTTCTCGCACCGTCCCCGAAGTTCCTGTTGCTTCCTGAACCGCGGACAAATCCTGTGATTTAACAGCAGTTGATGAGGCGTCTTGAGGCATCAAAATTCCTCGGAATGTCCAGGAATTCCACACTGTGCCGCAGCGGACCGAGTCGACCGACTGCGAGCAGTGCGGACGAGTCCTATGATCAACAACAATCGATGAGACGTCTTGAAGGTCTCGAACTTCCCGGAATGTCTAGGAATTCCACTCCGTGCCGCAGTACGACAGGCTGTTCAACTACAGCAATACAGTGCTATTGCGGCTCAGAGCAAATGGGATACTGTACTATTTCGACTAAGTCTTCAGTCACAGGTCACAGCTCCGACTGAACTGAAGACTTTTTTAAAAGGTCACAGGTCACTGTAGATTTTGAAGACTTGGCCATTTTATCGCTTTTCAGGGCCGAAAAATCGAAAAATCTCCCTGTGCCCTTATAGTATGTTTCCTGCCAATTTGCGGTGGTTTCAACGTGAATTTTGATTGAAATTTATACCAGTGGGCCATTTTAGCGGTGTTTCCTGTCAAATCTGAGTTGAATACTTGAACAAATGAAGACTTGAAATAGAGGTCACAGGTCCTAACCGAGAATGAAGACTTCAAAAATGAAGACTTATGGTCACAGGTCACAAGGCCTGAAGACTTGGTCGAAATAGTACAGTAATCAGCAATTGCCAAGGACAAGCAGCTCATCTGTCCGCTTACACCGGAAGGCCCCTCCGACTCCAAGAAAAAAGAGCCCCGGAGTTACGTTGCTTGAGCGTTGCGTGAGAATTCGGAGCAAGTCGTGGTGAGGAGAAGAGTCGGATTGGAGTCGGAAGATGGTGACACCGCGTTAGCGTGACTGTCAATCACGAGGCTGTGCAATGACTGGTCTCACAAACGACGTCGACGAAAAGCAGCCACTGTTGGAGAAAGACGCGGTCGAGGACGAAGACCACGATGCGAAGGCTCTGGAACCTGTAGACCCCGACCCAGCCACTACGCCGCCATGGCCACTGGCACTCTTCTGGCGGACATGTATTCTCTACCTCCTGCTCATGGTCGCTGTTCTATGGGTCGTCCTCCAGAAGACCGGACCCAAGCCTAAGCCAAAGGTGGTCTATGCGAACAGGTGCGTCACTCCCTGGGTGTGCTTGTGCAGCTGCTCAGTAGTGCAGGTACTCGAACGAGTTCAAATTCCGCCCCGCCGTCAGCCGAATTATCACCGAGACGCTCAAGGACGGACTGAAGCGTGTGCGGGGGTGCAGCGCCTACAATTAGCAAGCCGTAGCTGCCAAAACCGACTAAGTCGAAAACGAAGAAGGGGAAGACGCGGTCTGGGAAGAAGAAACAGGCGATTGGCAAGAAGGTCCTCCGAAACGAAAAATAAAAAGAACACTCACCCCCACCTTCTGCAGCGCCGTCGCCAACAAGCTCTGCTCAGCATACACCGCCACCCCGTATCGCTCGTCCACCCCTTCTGTGTCGCCGCCCCCAGCGGCCACCACCGCTTCAGCCTCTGCGTCGCCCCACCTCCTCCCCCCTCCCCCGGCGCTACTATTACTCATCCCCGTCCCAGTACTCGTCGTACTGGCGTTACTCGCCGTGCTCAAATGGCTCCCGCCCCACCGCGCCGTCCGCATACGATCCATGTAAATGCGTCGGCGAATACGACGGTGCACTCGACACCGAGCCGTCGCTCTGGTTCGGCGACAGCGGCGGGTTGCTGCCACTGGCGTGCGCACGGTACGTGCACCACACCTGCGCGTAGAAATGCGCGGGTCACATCCCCGCGTAGGGCTCGCCGTCGTTTGCGCTGGTCGAGTGGGACTGCGGTTTGGAGGGGTAATGCGAGTGCGCGTGCTGCGGCTGGGCAGCGCGCGGCTCGTCCTCGGGGCCCCAGCTAGGCAAAGGTACGCTGAGGAGCTAGATTTTCTGCGCGCTGCGGTTGCATACCGCCTTGTCCAGTATCCACTTGCCCGCTTCCCCGCCGTCCTCGCCCCTTCTTGAAACCGAGGTCGCGAGCGCCGCAGCGGTGCCCGTAGTGTGTTTGGCTCAGCGCGCCCGACAGATGCGCGAACCACCCGCTCAGGCACGTCGCGGCCTCCCCGTCTCCCAGCCGGCTCGACTACCACGCGAGCTGCAACGTTTGCCCGTGCCCGTAGTCGCTGCTGTGGCCCGAGGAAGATGGTGGAGGCGTGAATTGGGTGAAGGAAAAGCGCCGCTCCGAGTGCGCGGTGGCACCCACGCCGGTGTATGCGTTTGGGTGGACTACCAGCTGGCCGCACGTCGTTGTGCTCGAAATCGTCCGTGTTCTGGACAGCTGCGTGGAGAGCCAGTAGCTCCGCCGCGCTGGGGCCGTCCGTTCTGCGTCGCGGATGCTCTGTGGTTCGCGTTCGCGGGTATCTTTCCCCAGCCCAAGAAAACGCCGCCCACCGCCACTCGAGGAGGATGTGGATGTAGATGCCGCGGAGGATGATACGGCGGAGGGTGGGCGGTCGACGATAGAGATTTTGAGCGGTCGCGCTGGGCGAGGGGTTTCATGAAAAGCGGCAGTTTGGATGCAGGGGCAGAGGCACTGTTGCTGTTGGGGAACTCAGCGCTGCCGTGGGCTGGATCTTGAAAGAGAGTTTGGGAGCGGCGGAGGTGGATGTGGTTAGGGTGGGCGTGCCTTGGTCCTTGTGGCGCGACCGCTGTGCGCGCATCGAGGCGGGCATTGCGCCGATCCGTGTCAGTGCCGCGTCAATTTCTCCGGACCGGTAAATCTTCAGTACTGTGGAATTCGTCTGCGAGGAGAGCTCGGGAAACCCGTTTTTTTTCGCGGCATCGCTCAAGCCGCTAAATTGTTGGCTCCTCTAATACACCGTTAGTGCTTTACCCGGACAGCCTCAATATACGATGGTCTACTATACACTTGTTTTACATGTATTCTAGTGAGATATATGTTGTTGAGGCCCCAAATCTTCTGTTTTGGGTGCGGCTTTGCACAATGTCCAAAAGCCGCATAGAGAAGCATCGCGCGAGATGCACACAGAGGAGAATTAACGCAAGCGAGAACCACCTGGGGGCGGTCATGGATGCAGTTGAGGAAGGAAGGGAGGCAGCTCTGAGCAGGTCTCCCTCTTTATAAAATTAAGCATGTCCGAAGCCTTTTCGAACTCCGCCTGCTGCGCAATCAACCGATCTTTCTCCCTCTTCTGGATCGACATGAACGGCCTCTCTGCATCAAGAACTTCCATCTCTTCTCTCAAAATGGGGTCTACACGTAGACGGGTGCTGCGGCTTTACTACACATTTCTTTCCGTGTGACATGAACAGCCTCTCTACATCAAGAAATTGCATTACAGCCCTTTGCAGAACATAGGGCGCGGCTCAAAAAATTTCCATTTTGAGCTGTTTTTTTATCATTTTGACGAGACCAACTGTTTTGGCCTAAGTACTTGTTGTATGACTCTACAAAATATATGGAGTGCAGCGCACGGCGAATCCGGAGAGCATGGTGTCCTCAGAATGTATATTTACACCGGGGGCAAAGCCTGACGCACCTGGAATCCAGGTGCATCTGAGGCATGTGGGCTGCAGGTGACAGGAAGCGGACAAAGAGTCCGTTGATCCAGATGAACAAAGCAAAATATATTGTATAATTAGATACCATCAAGGAATCTTGCGGTTTATAAGGACTTACTGTTCTCGCTAAGCCTTCAAATCTTGGGGAAGTACCCTGGGAATACCATACACTGAAGGCTTGGTCTCGTGAGCTGTGAGACAGCTGCACCGAAGGTCTGATTTGGGGCTGTTTCCCACACAAAATTGAACCCTCGGTACAGCTTTCCTATGGCTCACTGAAAAAACCTCCTAGTGTATGGTACTCAGCGGTGCTCCAATACAATCTGAGCATTCAAAGAGAATTTTAAGTGCTTAGAAACAACCATATCTCTTTGTCCTATCTAATTATCTAATACATTCATCCGGATCACAGATCAATTGAAGGACTCTTTGTCCGCCTCCTGTCACCTGCAGCCCACATGCCTCAGACGCACCTGGAATCCAGGTGCGTCAGGCTTTGCCCCCGGTGTTATGCATTCCCATAAATATAATGAATTGTCGTGTGTTTTAGGGAGACCGTCTGTGGTGCTAGAATGCAAGGGTTGGAAAGATTTCGGAATAGCCTAAAAATCGTTGTTTGATGTATCGGCGGGCACCACGTTCTCGAAATGGAATTTTGTTATGCATAACGTCTGAACTGTGGACTTGAATTGGTAGAATGTGCCTCTAGTGTAAACCTTACACCTCTATGTAGTCTGGGTACTAAACAGCATACCATTCCTCAATACACAAGTTAAATAGTATATAAGAGAGTTTCTATAGCTCAGATTGTGTCTGCCATTCACTGTCAGACGATGCGACACCTAATGTGATCAGCGATGCGGTCACGTGCTCGAAATCGCCGTGATCGTGTTGGATCGCGGTGTGGTCCCGGGAGTACCTGGGTGAATATGAGCCGTGAGACTAGTCTGAAATACTCCAGTGGAGGATAATAGCCCATGATTCCTGTCCTCCAATCCCAGATCACACAAATATGTAACTCCTGAGTTGGACCTATATTCTGTGTGTTCGAGTCCACAGTTCAGATGTTGTGGACACCACAATTCCATTTCGAGAACGTCGTGCCCTCCGATACATCAAACAATGCTTTTTAGGTCATTCAGAAATCTTTCCAACCCTTGCATTCTAGTACCACAGACGGTCTCCCTAAAACACACGAAACAATTCATTATATTTACGGGAATGCATAAATATACATTCTGAGGATGCCATGCCCTCCGGATCTGCCGTGCGCTGCGCCCCATATATTTTCTAGAGTCATACAGCAAGTACTCAGGCCAGAACAGTTGGTCTCGTCAAAATGATACAAAACAGCTCAAAATGGAAATTTTTTGAGCCGCGCCCTATGTTTTGTAACGGGAATCAACCCCGTTTCCTATTTCTTCGAACCACTGAAGACGCAGAGCGCGTTTGCACTGTCTGGTGATTGTCGATATCTTTCTCCTGCTTACACATGTTTCTGGTCGCTTTACACAGTCGGGAACTCTTGCAGGGGTCTCGTGGTTGTCAAATTACGGTTCTCCGGGGTTACTCTCTATATCTGATTTTTTTGTTCGTGGGTGTTGGATTGGTTGAGAAAAACAATGCCAAGGCTCTAATTGCCTGTTTGCCAATGCAAAGCTTCAAGGAATTCAATGCCGTGGTACGATACCAGCTGGGCTACCTTGGTTCTTATCCGATCGGATGAGGATTCCGCGATGCAACAGTCTTCAGCCACAACTTAACCCCTTGGTAGGTTTACCCTTGGTTCGGAAGGATTTTCCAACGCTCTATTCGTGTATTAACAAGATTGGTACAATATCATTTTCATGGCTTCATTTGGTCGTATACCGGAGCGAAGCGGAGGCTTCGTCTTTTCTCTTCTCTCAAAATGGGGTCTCCCAGCAACAGCATGGTTTGAGTTTAAACCACAACGTTGCCAACGTTGGCCCTACGTAGTTGCTTCTCCGTTCTGTACCTCAGAATGGGTGGCTGTTTACACGACCACTTTTACACCCGTTCTGAGATACGGAATGGAGCGGCAACTATAGATAGGGGTTGGATAGGTGGAATCATGGAAAGAAAACTCGATATCTCCACGACCACGCGCAACCCGCGAAAACCGTCGACTGTGTTGTGATCGCAGCGGTCGGTTGCATAGGGGTTGAGGTCCGCCTCGGAGGGGTTAACCTCACCCTAGTACCTTTATCTCCGCTTAGTTGGCGGTTCCCTTTTGCTTTCCTAGAGAATTTCCCTTTCGCTGATGCAGTCAGGTGCTGTGGTGATCACCGTGATGAAAATTCTCCATCGCGGGCGGCGATATTGCCTTGTCTTCGCCGCCTCGAAATCTGATTGCAGGGTACCCGTTGGACAAGTTCAGGCTTCTTGACCTGTATATGGAACCTCTTGGGGGGGGAGGGGATTGGGGGTCGAATTTCCTGACGAGGATCGTGGTATTCCGATTCGAATCCCAGGTCGCTTCTGGCTTTCTCATTTGAAAGGATCTCCCGTCCGTTATAGGAGCTGAAAGTACGTCCTTCCCTGGGAGGGAATTTGGTTTTTCATTGCTCGCGCGCGAGAATCATATCAATCTCGTACAGAGAAGGCCCCCCAGTAGTAGAGATTCCGCCTTCCTCCCGAATTTCAAAGGCTTTCAAACGGCGGGCAGTCAGATCGGAGGGAAATCGTATCGAGGCCACTGAGCGAAGGTCACATATGTCGCGTACTTGTGGATGGCTATCGTGCAAATTAAAGAGCTCCGAGTATTCCAGAATCTCCTGGCGATTAGTGAGGATCTGTGCTCCCTAGTAGTTATGTCGGACTAGCAAGTAGACTTGAGAAGCTTGGAAATGAACTCGTCTCCAGAAACAACTCTTTCTCAGAAGATCATCTTAGAGGAATCCGTCGAAACGGATTGACTTGGACCTTCAGTCAGTGTAGCTAGGTAATTCCTCTACTGGCACTGGAATACCCCCACGTTCTTCACTAATAGCGAGGTACTCGTCGAGGAATATCTTCGAGTACGAAAAGAAACGGTCGTCCCTTTCTTCCTTGTTCGTTCAGGAGAAATGAAAAGAGACGTGGTTTCGAATAAGATGCCCCACATTCATGGATTTCCAATCACGGCTCAAGTATAACAGACATCGGCTTTCACATTTGACCTGCGGTTCAAAAAGCAACAAAGCTCGGGGTCAGTGTGAATCGCGAGCTCGAATGGAGAAGACGTTGTTTTCGGAGCTAGTGCAGGACGATACCAGAATCCAGCAGAAGAAGATATTTAATGTGGAAAACCCAACGACATGCAAACGAAACCTCGTCATTTCGTTAAAGAAACAGATGTCGCTTCGATGCGAGTTCTACGATGGCATCAAATATCACCGGGCCGGTCGGTCCACACACTGGCACGTGTCTGATGCCGATTCCCTTTGTCCTTCGCCACCATGTCTGAATCTTCTACCCAACCCCAACGGATCAAGGAGAGGCAAGAGGTGTTCTTCGCCGGCTTCCATTTGTCACAAAATTGGATTGACTTGCAGCCAGGCATCGCACCAACAGTTTGAAGACGCATTTGCCAAGTTTCGGGAAGACCTAGCTGAGGCAGGATTGTGCCCTGAGGAGCACCCTGCGCTTGCAGTTGCCCTGGAAGAATTCTACACAGTGAGTTGAGATTAAGTACTTAGTTGCCATCCGCATTCTGATCTATTGTCAGGTCAGCAAGAAAGTCAACAGGGACTGTGCGGCTGTAGAGCACATCGACGTGAATCACACATTTCTGTGCACCAAGCGGACAACCAACCTCGCCCACGTCAACTACGACTCGAGCCAATTTGGCCTCGACAACATCAAGTTTGCGACAGATGAAGATGTGGAGAGGTACTATAACACGTTGAAGACTTTCTCCTTTGACGGTGAGCTCTTTCGGACAGTTATGTCTAACTTACGAGCAATAAACTCTTCCACAGATGAGGGGGTACAAGGCCAACAGGCGTCGGGAAGTCAACGTTGATATCGAGGTGGTCGGTGGCACCTGTTTTGTATCCATGCGCAATGTTATATTTGACCGCGAGGCTAATTAAAACCGACTTCCGAGCGGGCATTCATTCCATTTCATTTGTCCGAATTGCGAAACAAGATTCCTTTGTCGGCAGCCTCCTCGCCGATCTCCGAGACTTACATTTTGTCTTGCTTTTTCTGCGCGATTGCACTGCGGGGAGGCTTTCGCGGCCTTGTATTGCGGACGCATTGCGAGCAGGTTTCTCTCAGTATCTCGAGGATATTGCGCTCGATGTCTACTTGCCGAGATTGCCTTCGTTTCCGTCGTTTCCCGATCTTTTTCTTTTCATTTTCATTAGATCGCGAGGACGACTGGCTGCAGAGATTGGAGCTGCCTATTCTGTTCTTGTTGTGAGATTTGTTTGCGTGTTTTTCCTTGCCTTGTGGCGATTGCGCGTTTCCGACTCGCATTCGCCGCACCTGATGTTTTTGTTCGTCTTTCCCTCGTACGGGGAAAGGGACCATTGGGCGCATGGGATGCGGCTTGTACTTCCGTGTGGCCGCCGCCCGTTTGTGTACTACTGTAGGGAATAGCACGAGTATATATTCGCGAATATGAATATTCGCCGACACCTGGAGATTGATACTCGCATTCGTACGAATATTGATCACGAATATTCGTTGCTTAGTCAGCGATATTCGCGAATACTCGTGAGTGGCAACTATTTACATTCAGCGAGTTTGAATATTCGTTAGTTGCAAGTTATTCACGAATAGCATACATATAAAGTTCAATTTCAGCTACTGAACTACAAGCTGGTGTCTTCAACAACAATAACCTTAGATGATCCCTGTGCCTCAGCTGCATTGGGTACTCTCCGCTTCTTTTTGCGTGTCCAACCCTCAGCAAGCTGGCTTTCAAACTCGTCAACTGCAATGAGGTCCGGGTCGCTTGCCCACTGGCCAACCATCACAGCGGAATGGGCAGATTTCTCAGACAGCTGGTTGAGCTCCCTCGCCGATGCAAGTGTTCGGAAACTCCGAGGAAGATCAGCTGTCAGCGTTCAGAAACTCCGAAGATACTCAGGTCCTCTTGACAGACGCCAGCTGTAGCATGGAAAGACAGAAGCTCACCTCATGATCCATTACTTCCAGATTAAGCATCATATACTTCCGATTTTGACAGATTGACAGATGGACATTAAATCTGCCAAAATACAGTTGGTTCTCTCTGATCCAAGGTTGTTCTCTTCCACGTCAAATAGCCTAGGATTACCCGACGAATATTCGCGAATATTAACTTTCACAGAAACTGATACTCGCATTCGCACGAGTAGCACAGCCACAGCAACTCACGAATACGAATATTCGCAATTCGCGAATGGCTTGGCATGAATATTCGTGATACTCGCTACTCGTGCTACACTCTATACTACTGCGATGGTATTGCATTCAAAGTGCCTTCATCTCACTTCGGCTAACAATTTCTCGTTTTCTTCTTGTTACATCTATTCAAATTGTGTCCTGTCCCCTTCGTGTCAACCCCAGCGTCAGCGCGCCTGGGCTTTTTCTGCTTCGACTCCGCTCTCGCACTTCTGCCGTTGTACTTTCCCTTCTTCCTTCTGCATCTCCCTTACCCTGATGTTTTCCTGCAGTACCGTCCCCCGCGCAGAGCATGATACGCGCATCGCCCGCGTCGCCCTCCAGCGTCTCCCGCCGCCTGTGCTCAGCGCATTACCAGTGTTCGACCCCACGTATGGCGCTAGCTCGAATGATGCCCATGCAAACAGCCCGCCAGGGTTTGGTACCTTCAATCCCTCGAATACCGTGAATCACTGCATTCAACGGCCGGCTACATGTAGCACAGCCTCGCCGGATATAGCCAGGCACGTGTGGCTAGCCAGCTTAGTCAGGTTCGACTAGCCCTGGCGAGCCGCGCCACACATGGATCCACACACCTCCGCCAAGCTCCACACCCCTCCACTCAATGCACCTTGCCTACATGTGTCTAGACTCGTCTATTTCATGTAGTCAACCCCCTAGCCACATGCTGCATAGCCCCTGTATCCTAAATTATCCTAAATACTCCAAATCTTTGCCAACTTAATGGTGTGCATCGTGATCGGGAGAAAGGTTAATATAGTGATTTGCATTCAGCGGATAGACTCATAAGTGCAGTAATGTGTGCCGGGAGGATGCAGGACAAGAGGGCCCGAGCCTAAGTGGGCAAAGAACAAAGCTAGACGAAGGGGTGTGGCAAAGGTGAATAGCAGCATCTGGCGAGGTCTGGCCGACGCCTACGCATGCTGTGGCTAAGCGAGCTAGCCATCAGCGTGCAGAAGCTAGACAGGTGCGTCGAGATGGCCCTGGCTATATAAATAGCCAGACCTACACTATAGATAGCCACAGCGTGCAGAAGCTACACGTGGCCCCGGCGATCAACCGGCTGAATGCAGTGAATCCCTCGCAGACAATTTCGGCTTCCACCCCCTCCGACTCACCGCCACCGCCGCCGCCGCCACCGCCCACGTACAGCCCGATCGTTCCCGTCACAGCGGACGTCACCCCCGCGAACGCTGGCTTCGACCTCGACCTCACAAACGCCGCATCAGCACGCCCAGCCACGTACGAGCTCGGGCGCGAGCTTCTCGCAGGCCCAGATGCGCTCGATTTTGCCCCACAACATCCTCGCATCGCCATCGACATCAGTAAAACTACATGTTTGGCTTTGGCATCTTTGGCATCTTGGGCAAGACGCCAAAGACGCCAAAGACGTGTTTTCCCCAAGACAGACGTCTTAGCCTAAGCAGGTCCACTTGTCTTAGATAAGACATTCATCTTGGCAAAGCCGTCAAAGACACACGACGTCTTTCCTAAAGCTCCTGCCAAAGATGTTTCAGATCACTCAAGACACCATAAAAAATACCATAAAATCATATATTAAATGTGTGCAACTACGAGTACAAGATAGTAGTTAAATTTACAGCCTTGCAACATTGTTCTCGAGTACATCCCAAAGTTATGTACCATTAGCCTGAGAGTACGCACGAGTGAGAGGCGGATGGGACATGGCTGCCACCACGTCGTTCAAACACTAGTGAATGATTAATGAAACAATCTAATTTAAACTGGAGGTACGCACCATCGCGATGGCATCAGAGTGGACCTCCCCGTCCCCACCAGTGCAAGCGGTATGTGGTGATAGCGAAGGTAATTTGAATTTGAGCACTAGCAAGCCATTAGTATGTCTCCAACACCAGATGGGTTGCCTAACTTCAAAAATGCATTCCATGCCAACACATCAAACGCGGATTGGTGAGTAAGGATCAAAAGATGGGTTGATGGAACTCACCAAAGCAGACACGGCAAGTTGGTCACAGAAAGTAGACTGAGGTATGAAGAAGGGGTCAGCATCAACAAAAAAAGCGAGCCACATGCGGCAGAAGTGCAAGACAGTGCACTAAAATGCCACAGACGGCAGATTGCGACGCAGCGCAGATGTGAAGATTAGCCACAGACGGCCGAAAGTGCGACACAGCGCGGGGGTAAGACAGAATAGGGACGGGGTGGGGATGTGGAGGAAGGGAAATGGCGACGAGGTGGTGGGAGGAAAGAAAGAGGCGAGACCAATAAGCGAGGGTTGCGGCCGCAACCATAAAAATCACGCCATCCGGCCATCCGAGAACGTCGGATCAAGCGGAGTTTGAATGACGTGAAAAAAAGAGATAAATTTGTGGTCTTTGTAAAGGATAATTGAAGTCTGCTTCGGGTTTTCCCAAGGTTTGGCTCTGGATTTCTTCATTTCCATGTTCCGGAAGTATGCCAACTCAAGTGCTACTGTTTTATCCAACTTAGAAATGTGTCGTGAAATTATGCTGGGAGGACGTCGTGCCAAAGGCACAGACATCTGATCAAAGACGAAAGACATCCTAAGGTGTTGTGCCCAAGACGAAAGACACCTTCCCCAAGACAAAGACGGCAAAAGATGGCCATCAAAGACAAAAGATGCCAAAGCCAAACGTGTAGTTTTACTGATGGACGGACCAGGTGCAAACACAGCATCGGGACCAGCCAGCAGCTGCGCCGTGCCAGCTTCTCGCAGTCGCAGCTCCGGCACCCCCAGCCACGCCCGAACTCGAGCGCGAGTTTCTCGGCAGACGCACTCGAGTTACCCGCACCACACGCGCCTTCCGCCGCAGCAGCCATGGCGCTCGCCCCCGCGGATACTCGCGCTGGAGGCCCCGTCGGTGTCGCCGTCGAAAAAGCAGCTGCCGCAGCCACGACACCGCTCCCCGCCCGACTTGACACCGACCCCGACATCGTACCACTGGCCCGCAAACGGGGATGGAGGCTTCGGTGTGTGCCCCGCTGCGTCCGGCTGTGTCTGCATCGTATTTTTCCGCCCCTCCCGGCTCAGGCTTGTCTGCCGGGGGTACCTACGTTGCCTCCTTTTCCTCCTTCTCCACATCCCCGCTCCCGCCCCCGGCTCAGCGCGTACCCACGTGTCCTCCTCCTCCCCTAGATCCACCCCAGGCTCCGCCGCCTCCTCCCTCTAAAGCAACGCGTCGTCCTCCTCCTATCGCGGGTCCGCATCCGCGTCCTGTTTGACCTCTTCCACCGGGTCCCCGACACCCGTCCCGGTCTTCTCCATCCCCGTGTTTACGGTGTGCGGCAAGCGGATTGCGGGCGAGATGACGCGCGACTCGCCTGTTCTGCTCGACGCCGTCCCGTTGTTCTCTGCTCCCGCTTTTGCGATGGGCGACAAGTCTACTGTACTTCCGCCGTCTGCGGTGTGCGGCAAGCGGAGCGCGGGCGAGATGACGCGCAACTCGCCCCTCTTGATGTCTTCTGCCATGACCATTGCCGATACATCGGTGGGAGGCCCTGAGGCACACACATGCCTAGCGCCCAAAAATCGGCCCGCGCAGGCGCCCCAAGGCGCGCGTCTACGCGTCGGGTGCACGCCCTGGGTGGTGCTGATGAGGATGGACCTGGCGATACCTATGCTTCCGCGCATGGTGATGGACGTGGGGGGGAAGATGGCTATGCGTGTTGGGACGAGCGGGCGCGCGGGGACGGTGATCGGGCGGGAGGGGAAGGTGGAGATGGAAGTGAGGCAGCACTGCCCGATGTTTCCTTACCCCCCATCGCCTGCCCTGGCGCCCCGACCAGCGGGACCGTGCACGCGCACGCTTGGACCCCTCCTCACCCGCCGCGCGCGTGTCAACGGCGCGCCACCCGTGCCCCTGCCCTTATCAATGCGTACATCTGGGTCAGGGTCCACGTCCGGATCCCTGACACCGAGTGCATGGGAGTGGCGCGGGGCGGAGAGGGGAAGCTACGGGAGGTAGGGTAGGACCCTACACGCACGCATCCATCTGTGACGCACGCACAGCCTTACGCACCTATTTTCGTCGATCATACTGGGCGCGACGCACGACTCACTACGAACGATACTCCGCATTCATTTGACTTGATTCGACCACTGATACCATCTCCCATAGCCCTGCACTCGGGTCATCCAGTTTCGCATATACTCACGCTCATTGATGCCCTTGTTCTGTCGATGTCTCTCCCTCCCGCCTTCTACGTACTGCTTCATTCTGTATCTCAGACCCACACCCTTCATCCGGATCCCGCTGCCCATTCTACACACATACCAACTACCCTACCGTACATACTATATCCCATATCATACTGTATATCCTTCCGTGCATACTAACAACGACTATTATGAACATTTGTCGCCGCCGTCGGCGTTTTCGTATCGGGCGATATGGCAAGGAAGGACGAGCGTGGACTCCGAGTCCGGACTGCATATACATCTGCACTAGATAAATATGCCCATTTGATTCAGGTCCAGGCGAGATATGTTTTTCTCCCAGAATTGATAATGTTGATACTAGTAGCTTACTTGGGGTGTAGGGCCGTGGCTTTGCTTCGTACTTAGGTTTTTTTCCTCTTATTATTCTTCACCATTTCTGCTCAAATTACTCCTTGAACTGCTGAGAGATATGACTGAGTATAAGATTAAGACAGACGTGGAGACGATGGCATTGACAAAGAAGCTGAGGATTCAGGATAGATAGATGACTAGCACTGATGTAAATGTATTCCCGGCCCACTGAGAAGAGAACATATTATTCTTCAAGCTTGGTAGACGGCAGGACGGTAGACATTTCTAGGGCAACAATCTTCCGGATTTCTTTGATTTCGATGGAAAAGGCTGGGATGGAGTGTGAGAAATTTTGAGGCACATGCCGATTTGTTGCAAGCTATTCAGATCTACTTACGGTTCTAGTATACCTGCCTTCGTTAAAACCCAAAATACTTTTGCACAGCCGGCGGTTTTAAGTTAGAAAGCCTTCATTTCCGAAGGGACACTACAAAAAAAACTAATGATTTCTCGACCTCAAAATCAAAGTTGTAGCCCTCATCACAAGCTATTCAGATCTACTTACAGTTCTCATATAGCTGCCTTGGTTGCCTCACAAAACCCTATATGATTCCGCCTTGACTCCGCAAACCACCGGCTCCGGCCGAGTATTTTGTGTTTTGTGCCAGAACTACTGACCAGGTCGCTAAACACATTTATAGAATGTTGTAGAGCTCTTCAAGGGCTACAATTTGGTAACCTCCCTGAGTGGTTGAGGTGCAATGAGTGAGCTGGAATGTACACTAAATATCATGTTGCAATTGCTACCAGTGTTGAATGAACTCACCGAGGAGCGAAAAACAACTTATAATGGGCCCCAACCTTGATTTTGAGATGAGAGCCAAGTGAGACATGTTCACAGGATGACAAGTTGGCAATTTAAAAGGGATGCACATGCAGGGGTTCGAACGGAAGACTTCATGATTCCCTAAAAAAGTGTATAGCCACTATTTTCTCACAGAAATCGGAATGAAACTGGAAAAAAAGCATTCAACACAGCCACTAACGAGGTAAGACTTGCAAAAGCTGGACAAGCAAAAAAAGAGGTCTCAAAAATCTCACCCAGGAGTTTGTTAAATGAATGATTCCTTGTTACATAAGTACTCGTAATTTAACTTGTTGGGTATAGCAAAAGACCCAGAGTAGCAGAGTGAAAGCTTGGGAGCCACTCCCAAGCTTTCACTCTCCTGGCATCTGCTTCATGTACAATCAAGTTTTTCCTGCAGCAGGGGCAAGCCGATAATTTTCTCCCGTTGGCGATCATCCGTTCGCCTCAAACTCAGGCTATTACAACCGTGTCCGGTACATAGTGAATAAATGTGATACCCACAAATAGGAGCAAGACCTGCACGCATTGTATGTAGTGATGTGCTGGCCCTGGCTTCAAGCCAGAAGCCAGGCCAGCCAAGCCAGGGCTTCGTCAGGCCAAGGCAAGCCACGCATCTGGCTTGAGCTGGCTTGGGCTTGCCGCTTCTGGCTTCAGATTTCCCAAACCAAGCCAGGCCAGCAAGCCATGGCTTGTGTGCGTAAAATTTGGTTTGAATTCGCGTCTTCCAGTGCATCTTCGAATGACCGCGATCAGATTTCGGGCCGTGTTTCCAGTATGGAGATGTTTGTGCACGTATGCATGAGTGTGTCCAAGACCTTGGATTCGGCGTCTGTGATTTCCCAAACCTGAACGTGTTTTGCTGGCTACTCTTCAGTCCCGACTAGCGTCTTACTCATTAGTGTCGTTCAAAGTTTCTCCTACTCGGTCTCCTACTCAGTCTCCTACTCACCCTCCTACTCCGAGTAGGAGAAACGAGTAGGAAGTGCAAGTAGGAGAGTTTTTGTCAGTAGGAGCTTCAAACATCGTTTTTGCAAAAACTCTCCTACTTACACTTCCTACTTGTCTTCCTAGTTGAGTGCCGGCTCACATCAGATTCAAACTCCGACTCAGCGGCTGACAAATCACTTTACTTTACTTTCGTCCCTCACATTCGTTTACTTGCTCTCCCATTCATCTCAAATACTGTTCATATAACCCCATGGCCAAGTCTCACAGGGGGCAAAGGTGGTGGCAGTTGTCATAAGGGCATGCTAGTGGCATGCCAATGGCATGTCAATGGCATCCCACCGGCACGCCAACAGCCCTTGCTGCAACCTCGTTGCAGTTACATCAATGTTTTGCTGATCTCCGTATCAAATCGGCCGAAGCCTCGGGCCGGTTCCTCCGGATTCCTCAATCGCCTCATCGTTAACGTGGAAATTCATACAGCAAAGGTAATCGAGATCTAATCAGTTCGGCATCTGCTCTGTTTCGGCCGAAAGATTGTGCCTAAATCCCCACAGTGACTGCAACGAGGCCTCTGCAAGTGCCCGTGACATTCCGCTAGGATGCCCCATGGCATGCCACAATGATCACTGCCCCTAGCTTTGCCCCCTGTGTCTCCTAAGAAGTCTAGGAGCCATGGTCCAACTCCATCCAACAAAGCCCGCAAAAGACGCGCCAGTGATTCGGACAGTGGCGGATCTCCTGTGAAATCGAGGGGTCCTTCTAAGCGCAAGGTCAAGGCACCAAAGAAAGCCGACGAGGATCTCGATGACGATGAATCGTCGGGTGCTGCTCGCGTGTTTTGGGACAAAGATCCGACTCGCACGGACCGCCTGCTCGAGTGGCTCACCACGAATGTTGATGATCGTGTGAAGCTCTTCTCGGACTCGACGCAGGATGCTGTCAAGGAAGGGAGGAGGAAGAAAACGGCCAAAACCTCGAAGATGACCTACTACCAGAAAATCGCTGACGCTGTCTTTGCTGTCGATGCCAGCGAGTCTGTTCGCGAGGATTACAAGAAGAAGCCTGAGCGCTATGCTCGTTCGGTAGAGAATTACATAAAGAGGTGCGCCATTGAGTTGTAGTTGGCGTCGCTTCTGACATCTTGTTTCTAGGCTCCGCAAGCGTAGCGTTACAGAGACGTCAACAAGGAGCTCGGTCAGACCGGTGCGGGCCTTCGGGTTGAGGATGTTGTCGCTGGCAGCGATATTGGCAACAAGATAGGTGAGTAAACTTTATCATAGCCCACATTAGAGCTGAAGGGCGGGGTAGATGAAATCAAGCGCGACTTTCCTTATTGAGAACAGCTTCACGGGTTCTGGAGAACCCTTCCCAACTTCAATCCATTCACGGTTTCATCGGAGCCAGGCCAAGACATCGCGGAACAAGCACTCGCTTTACTCACCGGGGATACAGACAACGTGAATGGCCTTGGCGAGCTCGAGCCTCCCAAGACCTGGCCGAATGATGACAGGGTGTGTTGCAATTCTTAGCTATCGACCCATGTACGCCTAACATCTTATTTCAGGATCTGTTTGGTCATGGCTGTCTTGACCACACCCCAGCGCACTCTCCAGAGCCCTCGCCCAATTCTCAGCCAATTACGGAATGGTCGCCATCACCCACCAAGTCGGCCTCCATTGAGCTCGATGCTCACTCCCCCCCGCCGAAACTATCGTTGAAGCTTCCTCAGAAGCCCCAGGCTCTCCGCAATTCGTCCAAACCAAATGTTCATTCCTGTACCCCCACTTCCTCGGCCTCTTCCTCCTCTGTCAAACCCCGGGCCGGAAAGCGTTCCCGTACGGACGCCTTCGCAGACGAAACTGAGAAGCAAAACAAGATTCTTGCTGGCTTCGGGAAGGACAAACACGACCGTCGCATGGCGGAGCTTGCTGTCAAACGGCAGAAGCTTGAAGTCGACCTTCAGCGTGAGAGTCTTGCCGCTGAGGAGCGCCGACTCGCCGCCGAGGATCGCCGTAGGGAGGCCGAGCACAAGCGTGAACGCGAACGCGAGCAGCACCAGCTGATGCTGCTGCGCATGCAGCTCACGATGCAGCACGGGCGCGGTGGAAATGGCATCAATAATGCGGGGTTTTTGGGTGGGGACCTTGACGTTGACATGTTTGGCGGTTTCGGGGCTGACGGAGGTGCTGCTATGGGTTATTTCGGCGGTGTCGGGCCATCTTCGTCGGGAATTTGAGCTCAAGCTCGGCCTTTCTTGGTGCATTGTATATTGAATACCCGCTCGTTTTACCCTTCCTGGACTTCTCACTACAGTAGTCATGTCGTATAGTCATGGACAATCTGCGAACTCAGATACACTCCCTTGTTATTTGTCTGCCTCTAGAAGTAGTTTACTATCTGATCAATTTCGACGTACTAGTTGAGTATTTGGGCTGTCGAACAACGCATCCATGACTTTTTGCCGAAACCTCTGACCGTCTGACGTGTGACGACGACGCGCTCATCTCAGGTCTGCTTCTGCACCGACCTCTTCCCCATCACTATCGCTCTCCACGGCTTCCGCACGCGGCCGACCGTCGCGGCCCAAATTATACAGTTCCTCCCGCCATTCTTGATCAATGCCCTTGCCCCCCTCTAGGTGTACAATCAAATTGTGGAGAATGATGCAGGTGCGAAGCCACATCAGTGCCCACATATGTTGCTTGCGCGACGATATCTGGATCCGAATTTCTTTAAGAGACTGGAAGCGTCCTTTGAGAAGGCCGATGGTGTGTTCTACCCGAATTCGAATCTAGAATTTTATTAGTTGAACTCGAAGCAGATGGAAACAGGAACCACCTTTGAGACGTGATAGTTGAAGGTGCGTTGATCCGGGGTAAGTTCGCTTCGAGTCGGCTTCTTGAAGGGAGCGAAACACCACGTCTCAACTGGGTAGGCCGAATCTGCCCATAGCCATTCACCAGGTGCGAAGACATTTAGGTGTTCCTTGAATGTGCGGGTGCTGCAAAACGCTAAAGAGTCGTGTACACTGCCGGTATGACCAATCCCGTAGTCCACAATCAACAGATTATTTGGCAATGCTAAAATCTGCGAAATAATTCAGATAACCCAGGAGTCATGCGAGCTGACAAAATACCTGTCCATCCAGCGAATAATCCTTGTTCTTATCAAACCATGCATCTCCATGAAGTCCCGGTCTCTGAAAGAGCGGAAACTTGCTACCGTCTGCCATCATCCATCCGTCCCGCCATTCGGGGCAAGTCTGCGCTTCCACCCACTCTTTCGTTAGTTCTTTCTCCTCGGCTGTCGGGTAGCGGATTGCGACATCATGGAGCGACAGAATCGCGACCATGACACGGTTTGTACAGTTAACAACAGTGCCGACAGCAACACCTGCCCATTCTGCAGTTTCTTCTGGGGAGGATCCATTTCCGTAGTGACCCGCGCGGTACAGATGGATAGCGAGCTGAATCCGTACAGGTAACTGTGGGTTCTGGGAGTTGTTCTGGAAAATCATGTGGTCCTTGATTAATTCATGGAGCCCGTCAAAGACATCGGGCTCGACACGCAGCTTCTTACGGAAGTTCGGGTGGTCGAGGTCGAGTGCCCGCCATTCGTCAAGAAGATGGAGCTGAGAAGCCTTGGGAATGCGCGGCATGGGATCGAAGACTCGGGTGGTCTCGATTTCGGCCATAAGATCCAATATCATCTGTTCTTGGGTTACGAAGAAGCTGTCCTCGATATCCGAAAACGATGCTGATTCAACAGAGTCGGAAGAACTTCCACCTGAGCCTCTACTGACACTGGAAACATCGCTCACATCTGAGAGCATGCCGTCTGCATCAGAATCGGAATCAAGATCATCTAGAAGTCGGGCGACGATGTGATCAAAGCGCGCTCGTTTAGTGTCTTGGTATTGTTCATCGA
This sequence comes from Mycena epipterygia, assembly GCA_029281465.1. Taxonomy (NCBI): domain Eukaryota; kingdom Fungi; phylum Basidiomycota; class Agaricomycetes; order Agaricales; family Mycenaceae; genus Mycena; species Mycena epipterygia. The sequence goes on along the minus strand of JARJCQ010000109.1, from coordinate 205,051 downwards.
GACTGTCAAGCAGGTGTTTGCGCTTGGATTGTGTGCGGCGCGAGTTTCCATCCATATCGATCAAGAGATGAAGTGGTGTACAGCACGTGTGGGCGGAGTTTCGAAAGGGCAGCTGCGGCAGAGAAGTTGCCGATCACTGCCGAACTTGCCTGGGCGACAGAAAACTCTCCTACATGTGTTCCTACTGGCAAATTGCAGGGGGGTAGGTTTCGAAGTTGCTCCTACTTAGGCTCCTACTCATTTTCCTACTTGTTCCCTACTTGCAGTTTTGGCAGTAAGATGGCAAGTAGGAGCCGAGTAGGAGAACAAGTAGGAACGTCAGTAGGAGTAACTTTGAACGACACTATTCTATTGGCTTACTCCTGGCTGCTTACTTGGTGCTTACTGTGTTGATCCCCAGCGGCCTATAAAATGTGACACTGTGTGACCGGACGCGTCACGCAATTTCTGCTCTCTCCACCATGAGTCGCAGCCGCGACAAACCCGATCCGGCCAACATACTCTCTGGCCACCGCTCCAGAATCCCTTCATCGAGGCTTATGGACCCCAAGAATGGTGAACCCCTGGCTGCTCCTCATCAATCCACCGTCGCGAACTCAGGCAAGTTTGCCGTCATTCACACGCGTCGACGCGTCCTGATTCCGAATCATGGCATAGTTTCCCTTATATCAGACCTCGTAGACCAAATTGAGAGCCTGTCGTGTCTGCTACCGACATCCGATCTCATCCGTTCATCAGGGGACCAAAGAAGACATGATCTACCACGTTATCACCAACGTCATGGGCCCATGCTCCGCAACCACCTACCGTAAAAATCTGAAAATATTTGTGCATACACTATAAGTGATGGCATGTGCTTGCATTGCCATTGAGAAATCCGGGGGAACTTTATTTTTTTTCGCATCCGGGTTTTAACTCCGTATTATGATTGGTGCAACTGCTCATAATGTGCACCAGAACCTGGACAAAGCAAGAGAAATCTTCACTGCTACATATCCAGGTGGATTGAATTACTGTAACATCACATCAGGACAGCTTAATCTCAGAGAAAGAGAGACTCACACTGCAAAGTCAATATTCCAGCAGTATTTCACTTCTGTGGCACACAAGGATGGTCAGGCTGCACTCTCATGCCTGGAGAGCCTTGCAGATACTAGCCAGTGGCCTGCCTGCATGTGATTTTGAGTGGTCATCAAGATGGACAATGGTATATTTAGCAGATGCAAAAGAGAGAAAAAACAAACGAGCACTTCACAAGGCGCTGCAATTTCTGGGAGACATCTGTCTTATCATGCAGCCCAGATCCAGGCTCGCGGGGCACAAAGACTGGCCCAGCTATCTGCAGATTTATACGATGAATATTTTGCGCTGTGGATTGAAGGCAGTTGTGCCCAGAGCCTTGGTGACTACAAGAACAGCATGTTCTTGTGTAATAGAGGAAGAAAGTTCTTGGAGCTTTGTGGGATGTCTCAGGGGGGTCTAAATTATTATATCATGACACATGAAGCAGCGCTACATCTTCTGAAATCAGAATATGCTGAGGCTCGCAACATCCACACTGAACTTCTTCAGAACATTCAAAATCCATATAACAATGCTTTAAGTCTCCTCAATCTGGCAGAATTTGATATTATGATTGGTGCAAGTATGCAGGCTGGCACCAGAACCTTGACAAAGCAAGAGAAATGTTCAGTGCTGCTGGAAATCTATATGGATTCAAATACTGTGACATCCAGGAGAGCTCCATCTCAGAGAAAGAGAGACTCAAAATGCAAAATCAATATTCCAGCAGTGTTTTACTTCTGTCACATACAAGGATAGTCAGGCTGCACTCTTATGCCTGGAGAGCCTTGCAGATACAAAACAGTGGCCTGCATGCAACTTTGAGTGGGCGTCAAGATGGACCATAGTATATTTGGCATATGCAAAAGGAAAACAAAACAAACGGGCACTTCACAAGGCACTGCAATTTCTAGGAGACATATTTCTTACACAAGGAGATCTCGATACAGCAAGCAGCCTTTTCACTATCGCTTTAGATACATTCACATATATGGACATTCACCACAGTCGAGGCGAGTGCATGCTTCACCTGGGGGATATAGCGGAGCGCAGGGGAGATTTAGTGGAGGCAGTCAAATTTTGGAAGGATGCTCGGCCATTGTTTGAGTGTCCATTGCAACAAAGGAGATAATTCAACTTGACACCAGACTTGCTGCTGTTGATCAGGAGATCTTGGAGGGGAATGCCAAAACACTAGCTCTGCCTATTCCATCCTCTGAGTAGCTGCTGGAGTTGGAAAAGATAGAGATACTGCTGATTTGTGTCACCCTTGGACTTTTTATGTACCAATATGTATGTAGGAACCCTTCCCGTATTTCAAACCTGAATTCATATGTTTGTTTGACTTTGCATCCATAAGCTAACACCACGTCCAATGCTGCACTGATCTGGAATCTGTTCCTGCCCCGACGTCAATGAATTATTCATTTGATATCTGAGTCCAACAGGCTGCACTTTCCGTAGGAAATTCACCTCACAGTGAGTACCAAGGTCGTATTATTGATACTGCAAATGTAGGTACAATTCGTATTTTACACAAGTATACACGGGAAAATGAGAGCAGGAGCTCGCAGATTTTTGTTGAAATACCTCAGATCTTCCCTTGCCAATCTGCCTGGCTTAATCGCCCTAAAATAATTCTGTCCACTACACTACACCAACAACTCTCTTGCGCACTCTGACCCTGCCCGCGCCGCCGCTGTGCGTACTCACGTTGCCATTCTCCTCCCACATCCACTCACTCCCCCGGTATTCCGGTTCGACCACGAATCTTGGTTCCCATGAACCCCACACACACCGTGGCATCTGGTGAAGACCGGGACGGAATTTCGCGAGTTTGGGACCTTTCTTGGCTTACTCTGGGACTTTGTTCGGCGGGGTGTCTCGCTTCCGGAGGAGAAGCACCTCAAGCATTTCAAGAGCTTGCACGATATGCTCGCTCTTTTGAGCTCCTCCAAACTCCGTAACGAACATCTTCTTCTTTCTCTTATTTTTGGTTACATAGATGAAATCAGGTTTTCAAGTAGGGTTCCTTGTTCATGGACACTGGAGCAGAATTTCTTCTTTGGTTCAGGTCCCTCAGGCAGCTCAATAAATTGGTGTGTGTGTGACAGACATACAGAATAGGAATAGGCTACAAAGGCTTGATAGCAGGATGGCCACGCATCCGTGTCATGTGTGGTCTTCCGCAGAATAAGTACCGGATGTTGCCCGTTCGATTCGGGTCCAAGCTATGGGAGAGTTTTGGAAAAAGAAATATTTTTTCCAATTCTTGTTCGTTCAGGTCAAATCAACCAGGTGAAAGGCCTGTGTATGCTTGATTTCCATTTTTTGGCATTCTTGTTAGTTCAGGTGAAATCAACCAGGTGAAAAGGCCTATGCTTCATGTCCAGCTGATATATGTACAAAATTGCCAGTGAGCAGAAAGATGCCCATTTCATGGGTCCAAGCCATGGAGTGGTTCGAATGTGTTTCGCAACTCAACGACTCTCCTCAGTCTGTTGTAAACCTGTCCCCGCAGTTTTAAATATGATTACTAAAAGTAGGAGCAAGACCCGCACGCGTTGTATGCGCATGTGTACGCGTCCCCGCGTGCCACGCTTCTTTGATTAATGCCACGGCACGCCCATGCCCCCGGTCACTACCTTTGATGACGGTCGGATTTTTTTTGAACCTTGTTGCTGATTTGATCTATGGATTTCGGACCAGCGGGGCTGATTTACTCTATATCCGACCAAGAGTTGATTAAAAACATCATTTTTTCTCTTTCCCAGGTCCAAATTTTCGCTCCTGGCTCGCCGTGGGCGCTTTATGCCCCCCCGCACGCCGTCCATATCGCTGGTAATTCAATTGCGGCATGTAACCCGCATACTCACGAGAAAAATCATCACCTCAGGTATCTAGTTCAAAAAAATTTCCGCGCTCTGCGCGATCTACTCTATGCCAGACCGGCTGCACCCATTTGTTTTACTTTATGGGGCGGCCGGGGGTAGGGTCCGTTTGGGGGCACTGTTTTACTCTATCGCCGACCGATGTCAAAGGTAGCGATCAGGGGCCTACATGTCCTGGCAAGCACACCTACATCCCGCGCCTACATACCGCGCCCACCGCATGCCGCTCGCCTACCTACTGCACCCCTTCTGGTCTTCAGAAATCATTCTCTGCAGCTGCTGCCGCACCACTTCTTCAATCATCCCGCTGCGACACCACTCACTGAACCCACGCCTACTTCACATCTTGCATCCTCGAGACCCCCGTCCTGCGCTCCAGTCGCCTCCATACTTGCGTGCGCATTAATGCCAGCATGTGATTCTCAATCATACCTTCCTATGCCGCACCCATGTTCAATGAGACCACCGTGAATTTGACTGACTTTGGTTTTGATTTTTGATTCCTTGAACAATTCAACGCGCCTACGCCTCAACTCGATCGCCTTCTTCTCGCCACGCCTACCTTTGATTCCGAATTTGGTACGCTTTATAATTTTCTTCACTGAAACTATATTGAATCTCGAATACAGCTGCACTATTCGCGCCTGATGCGCCTGCTTCGCCGCTGGCTGCTTCGTCTGAACCATGGCCTTGTCTCCCTTCTCCTCTGCCATCTTCATCACCACCCAAGCTCCCGACCATTACATCTCCTGAACTTCTGGTCCACAATGTCTCCAAAAAGCGCACTCGCGACGAAGTCGACCCATTAAATTTTCTTAATACCTCTCGAATTCATAAGAAACCCAAGAGGGCAGATGCCTAGGTACGTCCATTTCTGATGGCTCTAGTTCAAACACCATTCTTGATACATTCCCAGATTCAACTATTTTTCTTCCTTATTTTAGACTTTGTGTATCTCGTTACAATATTATTTTCGCTTCGTAATTTCTTGTGGCTCTTCGCATTCTCCTCAAAAAAAAAATTGACGGGTGTTGCCGACTCAAATCAAGCTGTGCCGCACTCCCTGAAAAGTGTGTGCGAAATGCCACACAGTGTGTGCCGCACTCGAGGGAAATGTGCTGCAGATGATCGCTGTGCATCTGAACACAGTGTGCCGCACTTCAGTGTGCTGTGTACATTGGATCTGAACAATCCCACATGTGATACATCCGCGTCAAACTCAGGAACCAAACATGTCATCACACCAACGACGCGTGCAGTGATACCCGGAATGATGCCAATTTTCAAGTGAGGGGAGTGTCTGGTTAATGCAAAAGGATAACCCAGTTACATGCCTACATATTTCTGACATCTGGACGTAAATTTGCGTGGTTCTTGAACTCGTATCAGTGGGCCCATTAATTCCTCGAGGCTACGAAACGGTGTTCAGTTCAATCCACAGGTTGAGCATTCTTTCAGCAAACGCTTCCCAAAAGAAAAAAACTCGTAGTTTGCGTGTTCTAGTTCGCTCGATCAAGTGTGACGGAGAGCAAGATGCTAGTGCCGGCACACAGTTCAAGAGCGTTGGTAGGTCAGTTCCGACTAGGTTAAGTAGCGTAGTTTGTAGATTGACTAAAGAAACTATCTACGACATCAGTGTATATAAGTAAGATCGGTAAAACAGGGGTATTGTACGAAGAAAGGGGTGTAGTGATAAATGAAAATGTGACTAAGTAAAGTAACTAAGGAGAGTAACTAAGGAGAGTGACGCACCGTTACATCAAGCGAGAGAGAGTCACCAAACTTTTGTACAACAATTATTCCCGCTATGTATATAGTGGGTTTTGGGGGCGACTAAAATGGCTGATACGCAGCGTTTCAACACAGTGATTCACTTCCTTATTAGGACGTCATCATCCCTTACCCATCATCCCTTGATCCGACCCCTATGTGCCCTCCCTACTCCACCTGACGCTGGATCTCCCCCCTCCTTCTCATCTCCTCCACCCCAGGAAACCAGACGCTCAACAGCCCATCCCAAGTTCCTGCTGCTCCATATGTCTGTCATGATTAACGGCGTTGTACCTCCCTCTTTCACTTATTCGAGAGCATTGTCGCGCTCCTCCATCTCGGCTGCGTTCGCTAGCCGCTTTCCCCCGGCCGTCAATTCTGTCTACCTTATCACCGTCCACATTGCACGTCTCGGGCCTCACTCCGTCACCCTGCGCTGTGATATTTCATTAGACGATCAGCACCCTCTCGTGCTTGGCTTGGACTGGTCGGCTTATCTGCGCGACAGCCTAATTGCATCTGGCTTTTGCCTCCCTGCTTCGTTTGATTCTTTCGATGTCTTGAATGAATTGGGTGCGTATATATCCCTCCCTATCTCGCGTATACCCAACTCGTTCTAGGTCCCCCTGAGCCATATCCACTGCCAAGTTTTCGACCTCCCGCTCTCAACCGTACGTGTTATCATGCTTGGCTGTTCCGCCCTCATTCCACCTGTACAGTGACCAGCGGCCCGTCGAACACCGCCACGCATTCCCAGTCAGCTGTTCAAATGCACGGTACGCGCATCCTTTTTCCCGGCGTCCGCGCCTCTCACACATTGCTTTTTTAAAAAATTTCAGGCCCCTCTGCCAACATTGTCCGTCCCGGTATGTATTTTTTCTTTTTTCAATCGCTGCCGTATCGCTGACTACTCCTTTCTTGCCCTGGCATTTCCACTTTGAACCTTTAACTTTGAAATTTGAACCGCGATCTTGCCCTCACATATATTCCCGCCCATTACATAGACTATCTATCCCGTAACCGCGGAGGGTCTCCTCTCATCGTACCTCCCACCGAGATCACTGTTAGTAGTGTTGGCGCAGATAAATTGAGTAGGGGTTTGGATGTGGTGAGACGTCCTTACTTCACGCAGGTAGTGGTTGTAAGCAATAGTTGGTTATATTCATAGTAGATAATACAACCTCTTAAATACTACTAGAGCACAGCCCTATGAGTCAGATCGAGTCATAAGAATAAGTTCTACACTATTCTACTAGACATAAGTTATTCTACAGTGTTCTACACTGCACAGGTTAGCACTGGCGGCTTGCCCGAGATGCCCGAAGGCACAGTTTCCAACACTCCCCCTCAAGCCGGCAGCAATCCCATATCTTGCGTGAACTTCTCATGCTTAATACGAGGTAATGCCTTTGTGAAAATGTCTGCTAGCATCTCAGCTGTAGGACAATATTCAACATGGATTATGCCCGAATCAATCTTCTCACGAACAAAGTGGTTCTCAATGTCGAAGTGCTTTGAGCGGGCATGATGCTGAGGATCATGTGCAATGGTTATGGCAGACTGGTTGCCGGAGTAAATCAGAGTCGGTTCATTGACTTCTCCGAGTGCAAGTGCCTTGAATAGATAACGAAGCCAAATGGCTTGCCGAGTTGCGGCAGTGAGTGCCGAATATTCTGCCTCGGCTGTACTAAGTGCAACCGTGGGTTGTTTCTTTGAGTGCCATGCAATTGGCCCTCCCCCAAGCATATAGACATGTCCTGAGACTGATTTCCGGTCATCAGGATTGGCGGCAAAGTCTGCGTCACTAAACGCGCCGTGTGTGTCCAAGATAGGGGTCGCCGATTTATCGGGATTGATCCCGCCGTAGGTGATCCGAAGTGTGCGAGTACCCTTCAGGTACCGAAACACTCTCTTCATTGCCGTCCAATGCGCTGGACCAGGGTTGGCTGTGTAGGACCCAAGTCTGGTCACTGCATACACAATATCCGGGCGACTAATTGTGGCGGGCCAAATCAAAGATCCTATGTGCTCGGCGTAACTTCGGCCGCGCTCATCTGTTGTCTGGCCTTGGCCCTCAAACTTCTCGAGTACAACATTCGGATCCATCGGCGTTGTGACTGGCGACATGTTCTCGTAGCCAAAGCGCTTCAATACACCATCAATATAATGCTCTTGGGTGGTGCGAGCTTCCCTGTCACGATAGATTTCGATGCCGATAAGTTTCTTGGGTTCCCCGATGTCGTTGATTTCCACCTCGCGCTTCAGAGCGGCCTCAACGGTGGCTAGCATGGTGTTATTGTTGCTGAAGAGCAGCAGGTCATCGACCCACACAGTGATAATCACGAATCGGTCCGGAGAAATTGACGCGGCAGGCGCGCACTGACGCGCACTGGCGCGGCATTGACGCGGACCGGCGCGGCATTGACGCGGCATTTTAAAACTTGCCGCCGCTATTTCTGACGTATGTACGACGTTCGAAATGACCTCCAGGACCTGTCAGAGAAGGCCTGACACTCAAAGTGAGGAGTGCCAGGGTTAATATGTATTCCTGCAAGCTGAAACATGAAGTCCGTCAGCCTGGTTTTTCATTTTTGTGACCTTCGTGAGGCTAGGAACGTTTGTGAACATGTATACTGATATTTCAATACTTGTAGGACCTCTTAAAAAGCCCGATACTGCGTGGTTGCCGCGTCATTGCCGCGTCACTTGCCGCGCCAGTGCGCGCTGCTGCCGCGTCAATGCGCGTCAGCACCGCGTCAATGCGCGTCAGTACCGCGCCGGTGCGCATCAACGCCGCGTCAACACAGCCACTGCCGCGTCAACTCCGCGTTGCCTAGGCATGTTCTGGCACGTTGTATAGTTGCAATACAGCTCCATTCCACAGTGAAATTATGGTGTTTAGGACCTAGTACTACTCTCAATTAACAGTGCACACAGGAAGAAACCTTCGAGGCTCATGATTATCTACCATTTCTACCTACCCATTCACGGATTTTTTCCCCCTGTATCTTGCCATGGATTCAATTGACACAAGATTGGATGAGTCTTTATTTTTCGCACGAATCACAGAGTGGAGCCAGATGACTAGCCTAACATGAAGACTTTAAAAAATACATATGTATGTGCAGCACAAGGTTAACTTGCTGAAAAATGGGGAACAAGACGAACATCGGTGAGCCCATTTCAACCCAGATCAAATTTTGCGCATACCACAGTCACAGCTACAATTGAACAAGAATATTCGGCTGAATCAACCACCATTTTTCAGCTGCATGGGGGGTAGATGTGGATAGAAACAGTACATAATTGGTGCCTGTTAATTCCTGCGAGTCAACTTTGACTTGAAGAGTCTGAAAAAGATCAGAGCACAGTCAACTTCATTTAAGTCATGTTTCAGGTAGAGGCACATGGCTCGTCGGTACTTAGAAGGAATCATTAAAAGAGATATCAGAGCAACGAGCCTCATATTATTCGGGTATTCGGTCTTTGATGCCGGTCCATCTCAGAATGAGTGCAACCAACTAATTGCAGAACATAAAATTGCATGCGCCCAACGGGCTCATCATGCCTAGGACGATGCAACAAGCCATTTCTCAAGGTTCAATTTTGGTCATAAGTTGAGATGTGGTCCTCCCCGTTCCGATCGTGGCTCGTTCAATACAATGCCTTGACAGATCCTGTATCCTGTAGCGCTCAATGGAAGAAAAGGAATGCAGGAAATAATTCAATTGAGATACTGAGATCTCAAATGGTGTCGCGGTTGGTGCCAGTTTGACCAAAATATTGCAGTTTTCGGTGTCGGTATCGTTAAAATACAGACATAGTTGGTAGTCATGCAGTAAATCTCAATTGTCTGTAAATGCACTATGTGTGATATCACTCAACCCGAAAATTGATGAGAAGTGCTCCGTTAGTGCATAGATGGTGGAAGGTGGATCGTGTTGAGGAAGAGCTAAGGACAAGTTGAGAACAACAAGTAGACTGCTTGACCTATATATAGAGTGTGTTGAAAAGCGTACGATAGGCAAACAATGAGCTGGAACGGACAGCGAGTTCGAACCTTGGAATCAAATAATTCCAACAGATCGGCCCAGTCGGACTGACTTAGAGAGAAATGTTGTCCCTTCACCTACTGGTCCTCTGCACACTACTGAGTTCTTAACAACATTCATCGAACACTTTCTGTCCATAATTGTTCATGATCATCTTGTGCCTGCTCCGCAACGACTTCTGTCGACTTACTGGTTCAATTTGGGACTCTTCAACATTGGCCTCACGTTATCTAGTAGTGCACACACACGTTCATAGTTCCAATAGAGTGTTTCAAATATCTTATTTCACACTCAAGTTCAGACCCAATTTCGACTCCAACCTAAGTCCAATATGGGCCATATTGTGATTTGGTCCCGGGAAGGGCAATGGGTGGGCCAAACCGAGCGGGAACATAAGCTGGGGTCCAGATTGGATGTCAAATCGTGGTCCGGAGGCTGGAGTACTATTTGACATCCAACTTAGAGTCCCGAACTATTTCATGTTCTAACTTCACGCGAGGTTGGGCACCAAGTTGGGTGCGAGGTTGGGCTCCAAATATGATATTTTAAACACCCATGGTTTAAGTCTAAAACTGGGCAATTTATTTTGCAGTAGTGACATAGTCTGAGTTGCAGATAACACGTCCTGATTTACCGAGCCAACACTCATAAGCATCATAAACCTTTGCTGAATTAATTTAGAAATCTTCTTGCGCAGGGATTCCATCCATCTTATTTTATTCATGGATGAATGAGGCAAGCGGGTCTGCGTCTCATGTAAAAAAGTACAAGTGTAAATCTAAAATCATTCATAATTGATCAGTGAGTCCAGTCGTAAAAGCTATGTGAACTTGTGCATGGTTTCTCCTTCTTCAGTTAGTTGAATGAGGGAAAGGCCCAGTAGCAATAGTAGGGTCTCAGCTTGATTCGCTAGACAGGAACCTAGTTCCACTCTGACAGAGTTATCTCGATAAACGCAACCTTTACCTCGGCCAACTTGAATTCACGCTGCTCTTGAACCAAAGACCGGCTGGAGATAACTACGGAGATGGTCACTGTACAGACATATGTTCATCTTTACAGTCCCTAGTAATCTGTTGCGCATTGGAAAGGCTCCGCGAAATCTAATAATTTTGCACCTGGGGATCGGTACGGTTCTCATCAGGCTGCGTAACTTTAGTAAATTAGTACCACAACAAAAATTATTCATGATGCGGACTCATGTATGCTACTCAGATTCACATTTTCCTCATATTTGAGCGGCTGGGAGGCAATGTACATTGGTGCAGACAAGGCCAACCAGGCCTAATTAGCACTAATTAGTTGCTAATTAGAGACGGTTGAGGTTGTACTGACCACATTTTAGGTAAGGGTTTTTTGACTTCCGCTGGTGTATTTAGCCTAGAAAACGTTGTGTGGATGGTTTGCGGGGTCAAACAAGTGATGTGTGCTCGGTGAGAGACAGCGCGCCAGTTGCCGCGTCAGTCGCGCGTCACGCCGCGTCACAGCGCGTCACTGCCGCGTCAACGCGCGTCAATGCCGCGCCTGCCGCGTCAATTTCACCAGACCCATCACGAATTGATCTTTAATTCTCCGCATGTAGACCCCGTGGTCTACTTCTATCCGTTGGAAGCCCAACCCAGTGAGTAAACCATGTAGTTTGCGATTCCACTCACGTCCGGACTGCTTCAGTCCATAAAGGGTTTTCCGGAGACGGCAGACACGGCCTGATCCATCATCATAGCCGGGTGGTTGTGCCATATAAATCTCCTCGGACAGATCGCTGTTAAGGTAAGCTCCTTTGACATCAAGTTGCTTTATTTCTAGGTCTTCAACAGCGGCAATAGCGAGCAGTGATCGGAGCGATTCAAGTCGAACAACAGGAGAGAATGTGTCGAAGTAATCCATCCCGGGAATTTGTGAGTATCCCTTTGCAACGAGTCTGGCTTTGTATTTGACAATCTGACCCTGCCGGTCAGTCTTCAAGTCAAACACCCATTTACATCCGACAGGCTTTCGATCCTTGGGGCACTCTTGGAGCTCCCAGGTTCCCATGCGACCCAAAGTTCCAAGTTCGGTATTGATGGCATTATCCCATTCGGGCCAATCGGGTGACTCGCGCGCTTCGCGCACAGTCTGTGGTAAGTTAATTCCAGTTGTAAATTCGCCTAATAATGCCCTATATGCGTAGTGCGCTTCGGACATGTCAATACCATCCTTATCAGCAACAAATGCTTCGGAAGATGAGTTGTCATCGGGGGTACCTCGATTAGGTCTTGCGGCCTTCTGACTCCGTGCGTCCGGGTTCCCAAGTGTTCGATAATTTATATCAGTCACGGTGCGTGTCAGTTTACGAATTGGAGTGGGATTAAGCCGGTTCTGCTTTCATCGTAGACAGTGTCGAGTTTCGGAGTAGATGTTGAGGTAGTCAACTTTGGAATTGTGCGGCGGGTTGGAGTAGACGGAGCTGCGGGTTGCAGCGGATCGGGTAAGTCACTCTGTTCACTATCAGAGCTTGATTCTGACGGTTGTGACTTTGGAGCAGGTCCCACGCTTTGCGGGCTCGATGGTGTATTAGGTGCTGATGGTTTAGAAGGTTTCGGAGACGGCAGTTTGCCATTTCCTGACTCCCCCTCAAGCTGCAGTTCTCCGGCATCAACTTCGAGGTATTTCATTTCTGTTACCTTCTTGTCTGGTTCCATGAACGTAAAGTTCCGTGATACCTTGACTCGGTGAGTCTTGGTGTCATAATACCAGATAGCTTTGGGGCCTTCTGCGTAACCTACAAATATAAATTTGTTAGCATGTCCGAATAGTTTACCTGCCTTCTGGACCTCATGATAGATCCAGACATTGGTTCCGAACTCTTGGAAGTGCGAAACATCTGGCCGTTTGTGCGTAAAGGCCTCATGCGGAGTAATCGCATCTGGTAAAGCCTTAGTCGGAGTCCTGTTCCGAATATATGCAGCATGGTGAACAGCCCATTCCCATAGGCTCTTGGGCAAATTTCTCTCTTCCAACATAGCTCTCGCGAGCTCTACGAGTGTGCGATTCAAGCGTTCTGAGACGCCGTTCTGAGACTGAGTATGAAGCAACAGCACGAAGTTCAATGTCCTTCTTTGCAAGTGCTGATTTCAACTTCTCATTTAGAAACTCACGGCCCTCGTCAACTCGGATCCATTTAGGTTTACACTTGTACTGCCTCTCAAGCCATTCAATATGGTCTAAGACTTTCTGTTTAGCTTGGTCCTTGGTTTTCAAGAACAGTACTGTGATCCGCTGTGTCGCATCATCCGTAAAAGAGATATAATAGTGATTGCCCTCGGTAGACTCGGTGCGCGCTGGACCCCAAAGGTCACTGTGCACACCTTCTCCTCTGATTTCAGAACGATTGGAAGCTTTCTTGGGGAAGGGTTTTCGATGCATTTTGGATTGAATGCAGGCCTCACACTGCCCCAGAGGTGTACTCTCGGGATCTACAGTGAGTCCTTCGACAGTTCCCTTTCTCACAAGTAATTCCAACGTCGAATTGGAGACATGTCCATACCGTTTGTGCCATGAACACCAGGAATTTATCTCTTCAGTCTCTGAACTCTGTAAGTTCGAGACATGAGCCTGATGTGCCGCAGGCTTTGCTTTCGCATCAAGCCAGTAAAGCCGGTACTTCTTCCTTCCTTCAATTGCGACTTGGCCATCTTTGGCACGGATTTCAAGCTTTCCGTTTGCAAAATTTGAAGTGCCCCCGGCGTCATCGACGCGAGAAATGGATAACAGATTATTCACAGCATCTGGTGTATATAGTGTATCTCGCAATTTGGTCATAACTGACCGGCCATTTTTAGTGGTCTCGAGGGTCACTGTGCCTTTTCCCAGAGCCTTAATCTCGTTGTTTCCAAGTCCCTTGATTACTTCGCCTTCAACCGGTACAAAATCTGTGAATAAATCCAGATCATTTGCAATGTGTGTTGTACACCCGGAATCAGCAAGCCACGCACCCCGCGGGAGGCGTGAATCGAAATGGGGCATAGCCATGAAGGAAAAATATGGTTCCTTGTCATCTGTAGCCTGGTCAGTACCAACGTTGGGTGCATGCTTACCTTTGCTGTCCTTTCCTTTGGACTTCTTGTTCCAATGCTTCGGATATTGGCCCTCCTTCCCACCTCCTTTCGCAAAACAATCCTTCGCGCGGTGGCCGGGCTTCTTACAGTTGAAGCAAGTCTCGTCGGAACTGCTCTGTTTATTGCGCGAGAACATTGCTGATGACCCTCCCGCGGATTCACCAGCTTTCTCCTTGCGGCGACGGTCTTCATCGAGAATCAACGAAATTAATTCCAGTGACGTGATGAGTGGCTGCGTAGAGACAGGCAAGGGACTACCGGTACTAGACTGTGCACCTGCAGCAGCAGCCTTCTGACTGAGGTTCTTCGAGGCCATGTGCGACGACGTGAATTGATCCCAAGTTTCTGGGAGGGATGTTATCAAAGCAATGATAACATCTTCGTCCTTCAATTCATCGCCCATGCCAATAAGATGATCCTTAATTGTACGCATCTCTTTGATGTGTTCGGTAATATCGGTCCCTTCGTCCGCAATTGTGCGGTACAATCGACGCCTGTAGGACATACGTCCCAAAGTTCCTTGGGACTCCTTAACCATCCGAATTTGACTCCACATTTCAGCGGCAGTCGTTGCACCCGAGATATGCACCATCTGGGTATCACCCAGAGCCAGTTCAATTTGGCTTTGTGCCTTCCCATCCGATGTAGAAGAATGGGTTAGTCCTGAGGTGGACTGAGTTGTGCCAAGGTCGTGCACGAAATGGTAGCCAAGCAGTGAACAGGTATGTCCCCTTCGTTGGATAAGATACCGGCCCTAGCGTAGGTCAGTTTAAAAATAGATTGAGGTCGAACACTTAGCTAAGTATGGGTTCGCGTGTACTCGTTTAGCTCGGACTCAAATTAGGCTCAGGCTCGAGAGTGAGAGTGGGGGAAAAAAAGTGTCCTTCTCAGTAATAGGCTGAGTGGTATTTATACAAGATTGGGATGGCTGCTCGCGTACTCTTGCGACACCAGAGCCCGCGATCGACAGCTAAAATGTATACATGAAACAATTATGTATGTAAGTGTCCATGATTAACCTGATCGGCGACATATGAAACATGAGGTGGAGAATGGAAAGCGGTCCAGACCAAAATAACCAAGGAGGTAACTGCATACGTGTGGGAATACAATGGAATCGAGCGATCCGAGAGAAATAGCTTGGCAGTGCACAACAGGTATTTTTGACCATGCAGCTGCGGACCGAGGTGATGGCCTGGAGACGAGCAAGCTGTGGAGGAAGATAGGAAGATGAGTAAAATATATCGAGAAGGAGAAAAACAAAATTCGTTGAACCGGTGTTACCCAATTTGGGTTCCACATGTATCCGGTCCGAATGCCGAAGGCGGTGAGCAGGGCGAACCGCACTTCCACACCGATTTAATCCATGCCTTGATTGCCTTCGTTTCGTCGGCAGTTGGGGCACTCGGATCAGCCGGGACAGGTTTCACCTCCGTACCATCCACATATTCCAGTAGATCTTTGTCACGGAGTACTGCAATAACGCGACGCTTCCAAGCAAGGTAATTGTCATCGTTGAGCAGTTCAGTTCGATGTGGAGATTCAGGTGCCATGATTCGTATAAGACGGATAGAGACAAGCTACTAGTTTAGGGCTTAGAAAGATCTCCGGTGTATGCCGAGTGTATTCAAGTTCAAGTTCTCAAGTAAGTCTACATGAAGTAAGTTAAAGGCCGGGGCCCATAACCTGTTGGTGCAGATAAATTGAGTAGGGGTTTGGACATGGTGAGACGTCCTTACTTCACGCAGGTAGTGGTTGTAAGCAATAGTTGGTTATATTCATCGTAGATAATACAACCTCTTAAATACTACTAGAGCACAGCCCTATGAGTCAGATCGAGTCATAAGAATAAGTTCTACACTATTCTACTAGACATAAGTTATTCTGCAGTGTTCTACACTGCACAGGTTAGCACTGGCGGCTTGCCCGAGATGCCCGAAGGCACTGTTTCCAACAAGTAGCAAACAAAATGTTGTTGAGATAAGTCCTGTAGTAGGATACGTAGAATGACAAACTGCGAGTTCGTCAGCACCGAGCCTGCCCACATCAGTTATTTTAGATCCTTTGGATCTGCCTCAAGCCTTCGACAGCACTGCGCTCATCACGATTTTTCTCTCCCCGTGGCTGTCAGAGAACGTATTCACGGCCAAGCATGCTGAAGTACTGGCAATGCTCGCCAAACACCACATCAAAGACATTCCCCTCTCCACCGTTGCAGCCTGACATGCGCTCATATGCCATTTGCTCTCCGGGTCAAATCCGTCTTCAAGGGGCGAACTGTGGCACACATGAATCACAATTGGTATGTAGTCATTCCTCACATATCAGAGTGTTTTTAAGCTCACTAGGACTCATTACCAGCACTCTGACAAAGTTATAGACTCCCAGGAAAATCGCTGGCAAGACCTTGGTGATTTGGGCTGGAAGTTGTACCTTATTTGGTTGCAGGCCAAATTGAAGAACTACGCCCAGAATAATTTTTCCTCACCTATGGGAGTGTTTTTAAGCTCACTAGGACTCATTATCAACACTCTGACAAAGCTATAGACTCCCAGGAAAATCGCTGGCAATACCTTGGTGATTTGGGCTGGAAGTTGTACCTTATTTGGTTGCAGGCCAATTTCGGACCATTACCACTGAGCAGTGCATTGCCACTAGCATTTTTCTAAGGTCTCACATGGCAGTGTTTGTAGGTTAGCTAATACCCATTTCTCAAACTCTCACAGATTTGGTGGGAAGTGGACTTGCAGTCGTGTTCAAACTTGATCTGATTCACGATACAATACCTGAGAAGAGATTACTCAGAAGAATACATTGCTAGAATTACAGCTGTGAAGGCATAGAAGCCTCCATGAGCTTCCTCTGACTACGTGTCATAATGCCTTCAGACAGATCGACACTCTCTTTTTCGTCAACCCTCACTCACCTCCGCTTTGGTGTTGAGCTCTTTGTAGAGACCTCTGCTGCCAGTGGTCTTTTGGGAATGGAAGGACCAACATGCACAAGTTTGCGTTGCCTGGTGGGGAATCGTCCATGAACAGTATGTGCTTTCCGCTGCAGCATGGGTATCACTCATCGAGTCTTCAGATATACTGGCTCTTGATTCAACTGGCGCGTCCCCCGCCCATGCCCCCCCGCATAGTGTTTTCGGCTTCGGGATCCAAAAATTAAAATTAAAAAGATGCTCACACTCTCACAGTCAGAGGCCAGGAGGATATCGACTCTGATATCGTTTCATTGCCTGCCGATGTTGAAGCAACTTTGCTGGACCTTCGCGGAACTGGTTATGGGGTGGAATGGGCAGCCCTCTTCGACAGGCTCGACATCATTACTCTCTTCAAATTATCCCTCCGATCCTGCGGGCTATTTGAAATCGTTATGGCTCATGTACGCACGTTTAGCGGTGACTCCTGCCACTCCGACGAGCGTGAGTTGCTTGCCTACGCTCGTGCATCGTCACTGTTTTTTCTTTTTTTTTTCCCTTCTTTTTGTGTAAAAGTCAACGCTAAATAATTCATCGCTTCCATCCCAATCGACATGTTCATATCTATCACGTCGTACCTGATTCTCGCCGATCGCATAAGCCTCGGCCAGATCGGTCCCAGCGCCCTTTGCGGTCATTATATGCAGCTGCAGATCAACGCCATGTTACTTAGGTTTGGTTTGTGCCACACTGAAGTGTGTTTCATGCAGACTGCTACGCTGTCCATGATATCTGGATCAGCGATCCCATACGTGCTGGGAAAAGGCAGTATGCCCTCTCAGCTTTTCTTCTACACACCTAACAAAACGCACTTCTGGGTACTCGCGTTCTTCAAGAAAGTCACCGGCTACAGATGCAGCGGCGTTGTCAATAAATGTGCAAGGTTTACAGGTATATTGCACATACACTCCATTGTGAGTTGCTCTTTGAAAGTGGCTTCAAAGAAATTCGACCTCCAGTCTAACACAGACCAGTCAGGGACATCAAGTAACATCAGGGAATGATATTCAAGGCTTTGCGAGGGGCAGAACTCGTGTGATGCGACGCGGCCAATGACAATGGCACGAAATTCTCTGACGTCGGATATGTAGGCCTGTCGTCCAGTTGTTCTTCCCGCATGTCAGTAGAGTTACGACGTGGAAAAATGGAACGAACAAATTATTGGCCAGCACATCATCTCTAGAGAAGTAAACGTCGAGCACATCACTGGCTAGAGCATTGAGTGGGATTGGGGGCAGCCGCATGGAAGAGTGGGGTGTGACAGGAGTGGATGCTTAGAGAAACAGATAGAAGTATTGATCTCATGTTTGTTGTTGTCTTCTTTTTAATCTCTTGCGCACGGAGGAATTTACATAGCGGGCCCTGCCGCGCAGCGGGCTACACAGTTTATAGCGATATATACGGATATAGTCATACCAATGAGTTACAGTTGATAAAGGAAATCGAATGGCCCAGCGACTCCTCATCTAGCAGTCCGTGCGCATACGGAGGGACCTGTTGCTGTTGAAACACCTGGTCTTTCGCCGTTGTACCAAGCCGCCCCACGCCCCGCTTCCCGCCGCAGAACCAACCGCCGGCAACCCCCCCCCCGGCCCCTCGTGCATCAGCTGCTTCAACCCCGGGTGGATTGGGTGCCTCCCGTTGACGAAATGGTGGTGGGATACGAAGGCGCCGGGTGGACCACCTGGTGCTGCGCGTACCCTCCGCCCGGATTCCGGGACATCGCGCCCACATTGCTTGGCAGCGTAACTGCTTGGACTTGGGACGGGGAATACGCCGCGCCGGGCTTCTGCTCTGCGGGCGTCGGCGTGATGGTGATTCCAGTGCCGCGCGCAGCCAGCGGTTGAGTGCGATTACGACGACGACGGCGGAAAAAGATAAATATGCCGCTCGCGAGCAGGACAACTCCACCAACGCTCCCCCCCGCAATCGCACCGACGGGAGTTGTTCGTGTATAGCAAGTCTCTCCGTCAGGACAGCAGCCCGTCGCAACGCAGGAATAGCTACAGAGGCCAACGATTAGCACCGGGAATTTAACACTGCAAGTGCACTGGAAACATACCCGATAGCGCAACAGCCACCCCCTACACGATGGTAAACAACACAGTAATACATGGAAGGTGTTTCGCAAACCTGAGCAGCACTCCTCTCCTAGTAGGCAGCATCCTAGGTTGGGGCACAACCCGTATCCAGGATCGCAACTCACGTCCTGGCGAGAACGCAACAGACCCCTGATGACCTTCTCTCGGGGCTGGAATTGCTGTTGTTTGAGAGGCGAGACGGGGGTCAGGAGTGCCACAGAACGACTCTCATCGTCCTTTGCACAGTGGGCTCCCGATAGAAGGCTTGTGAGCAACAAGAGACGAGGTATGGTCCTTAGGGAGAACATTGGAGAAAATATCGCAGACACATGGGATGCGCGATGCTTTTAACCTCTGGTGAATGATGTTGGTTGCTTTCTGAATGTTGACGACCCGGACAGTTGCGTGATTATTGACGTTCTGTTGTTGGCTTGGCCAACTGCCACGACCTGAGCGGAATAGACTCAGGGTAATATATCTCAGCACAAGTAGGTCCCCTACCGTAACATGGCAGGCTGTAGCGTGTAGTACATCTTGAATACATCCGCCCACATCGCCGCTAAGACTACGCCACGCCACAGCCCGGCATCCCCTGAATCTCCCAGACCAGCGTCACATCGACTCACGAATGGTATCCTTGTCAAACGTACGGCATGTCCTAATATCGGAGGCTTGATGATTTGGATATCAGACATGCGATAGACAGGGAAGGTTGGTGGTTGCTGATATCATGAAGAGCGGCAGATGCGCATATCCTGGAGTTGCGGGCTAGGCGGCATAGTCAGACAGAACGGAGGATATGCAGGCTTTATACGCAACGTGAAGATCTTGGGCAAGCGCCCGGCAAAATGCAAAATTAGAACAGCAGCCGAGGAGAACGTTAACGTGGAAGCCGCTGTGGTGGCATCAGTTCAGGTTCCGGTTTAAATTTGCGACTGGATTGACGACCGTATCCCGGCGCCTCCCAGCGATCTGTCCGCTGCTGGCGTGCCAAGACCGCGATTCGATCGTGCGCATAGGTTCGACATGTGGATGAAGCGTTGGACCGTATATATAAAGAGAAGATAGCAACGGAGTAAGAGTAGGATGGACAGCGACAGCAGTTGACCCTGAGCGCTCTGTTGGATCTACTGTTGATTTGATTCGACGTTCGAGAAAGATCCATGCGCCCAAGCCTAATCCGCGCTCACGGGGCGCCGAAGTTGGCATGACAGTATACAAGCATCCTGTGGGATAGCAGATTATGAAGTGGTATCATTCGGCGGCCTGGATAGATGAACAAGAGTTCTATTTCCGGCGAGAGGAGCAGTACTTGGGCTCTGATGTTGTTTTCCCTGTGCTAGAAAAGAAATAAGATATTGCATTGTCCGCCGGGCCTCTGGAATAATTGCATCGAGCGGGATATGATCGTATTGACGCCCATTACATATCGAGTTAATCAACGAGGCTGTACGGATTTGAGGAGCCTAGGCAATCTTGCTCAGACCTCGTTGCAACAATTCTTTTCTCCATCCCCTGAAATCCATTCAACTTGGTTCTCTTTGGCTTGTCTACCCATACATATGCCCTACCACCCCCACTTTCAACCCATATTCATAGCATATTCCCTTTATGCCGAAAGAAAGTTCCCCCGTTCCACGATGATGCACCGGGGCGCTGTAACATGCCAAACACTCCCATTTGATTGCCTGAAAACGCCTTTCATTTTGAACACACTATGGTGGTGTCAGGCTTATACCTGCAATATGACCAAGTATCACCGTGACCAATAATTATTCGCTCTGATGCACGTGCCCGTGTCATTGCTGCGATGACGCGTCCAGACTAACCATCGCCTCCCTTCGCGCTCTAGTCTTGTGTTTACTGCGGGGGTCCGATCGACTAGCTCCGTTATTACACAATCTCGGAGTTTGAATTCAAGTCGCGTACACTTTTTCATACAGAACTGCTTGTTCCATGATATTTTGACATAAAATGGGTTGCTTGAGCTGTGCCTCAATTTCTGTCTCCTCAGAATTTAAAAATGTGGCTTATAATCCGTTGTGCAAAAAGCGCGACTCAGTCACGTGTTATTTCGACGTCCATTCGGAAAATACTCAAAACTTCCTCAAAATGAACGGTGAAAATTGGCAAATTTATATATGAGGTATCTAAGCGCATTATATGAAGGTTTCAGGTCAAGGGAGGGATAGAAGGCCCCAAATACTAGTGTTCAAGCATTTACCCACTAATATTCAAACTCCGTGATTGCGTAATACTAGTCGATCGGACCCCCGTGGTAAACAACAGACTTCAACAAGCGAGGCACGAGCTCATTTGTTGAAGCGTCTGTCCACGGGACTATTTGCACTCTGCGACTCCGAACTCCCACTCACGCCTACGCGACAATGCCTACCCGCCGACGCCCATGCTGGCCCCAGCCGTCCACGCTTCCCGCTGCCCATGCCACCATCTAAGCCATCCGTCTGCGTCCGCCCACCGCACCTCTCTCAACCTCATCGTGCTTGCTACTCTCGCCGTCTTCCTCCCCGCTTCTTTTCCGTCTCCCGATGCGGACGTCTCCCATTGCCGGCCAATCGAGCGCAAGACAGTTTCGAGGAAAGACATATCGCTGCATCCACCTTCTCCGGCGTGAAAAGACGTCTCTGGTGCAGCAACGCCTACGACGCTAGCGGGTTTTGGCAAGTGAGGTGCGTTTCCACCGTTCAATCTTTTCTTTTCTTCCCTTCCTTCCCCACCCTGTCTCTCTTCAATCTTTTTTCCTTATTCTCGCTGCAGTATACTGACACCCTTCTCAGCCATTCTGCCCGCGCGCCACCCTCGCCATGCCTTAAGGAGCCAGAAGTCTTCGTCGCGCACCTGGGCGCTCGGCAGCGGCGCCTGTGGGCTGCATCTTAGCCGTTCACGGCCTCCGACCGCCCGTCGTGCCCCCTCTCACCACGTTGTTCCAGCGTCGCACACGACATGCGTTACGACCCACAGCGCTGCAGGCTACCCCAGCCGACCATCTGCAGCAGCACAACACCGCGGACGATGCACGCAGGTAGGCTTGGAGCTACGAGTACTTACACCTAGTACTAGGTGCCTCGGAGTTTGAAAATAAAGATGGCGGAGCGATGCCAGAGCATGTGACACATCAATAAATATACCCTTTGAGCCGACGTGTCGAGGTGTAAGGACACGCGAAGCGCAAGACGCGCCCAGCCTTGGCTGCCCTGCAAATCGGACCCAGAGCGCGAATGGAGGGCCCCGAGGGAACTATCCCGCCCTCCGATGGCCCTCCTGGCAACTCTCGCGAGTGGCTGGACGCTCTTCTGCGCCAGAAATGCGGCATTCCCTCCCTTTACCCACATCAGCTCGAACACGGCATAGACCTCAATGAAGGACGAGATCTGTTCCTTGTCATCGCGACCGGCCTCGGCAAGAGTATCGTTCTCTTCGCGCCTCTGATTGCCGCGCAGGCACGTCGAGAGCGGGGAATAGCCTTTATAATTGTGCCGACCAAGGTTCTCGCGGAGCAGATGGTATGTGTCCGTGGGGATTGAGGGAAGACACGCAATAAACTCTCACACAGGCACAAGTGGGCCAGAAATACGGTCTCAGAACCCTCGCAATCAACGAGGATTCCGTAAGGGAAGCCGCGACAGGGGAACAACGCGATCTTTTTGCGGAGTTTGCTGGAGGGGCCGGCATTTCTGTCGCTGTCATGAGCCCACAGATGCTTCATGGGAAAGCTCTTGAAGGACGCCAAATTCAAGTCCCTCGTCCGGTGGATGCTGATTGACGAAGCCCATGTGCTTAACGAAGAAAGCGGGACATTCCGCGAGCCATACAGAGGCATTTTACATATGCGGCCGCGATTCCCTACTTCCACCATTTGGGGTGCTGTCACTGCAACGGAGACTATGGCTAAATATGAGTTTATCCAGTCTTTGTCCGACGTTGAAAAGTTTTAAAACGTCCATGCTGTATAGGTATAGTGAGGTGCATAATGCAATGCCTACGTAGATGATATCTACGATAGGGGGGGTTGTCGTATAGGCCATATTCTTAGTGTGGCACGAGTGCTGCACGATCCCGCCACGGATGCTGAACAGGGACTGCACGAGTGCAGCACACCGAGTAAATATGCTGCACGTTGAATTCGCGGCCAGATGGTGGGGACCAAGGTAGAGCACAGATCAAGCACGAAGGTTGGAACAGGCCAGAATGGGTCAGCATCGACTTGCACCTGTGGGAACGCGTGCGGAATGACGCAAACCAGTTGGCACGCGTGGGAACCAGGCTTTTGTCCAATAAAACCTGGTATACAAATGTTTAAGCGCCGTAGGGCACTCCCTCAGTCCCACTGACATACATACTAATTTCTAAAATTGCCGAATTCGAATGTTGGATGCCTCTGTTTAGGACATGTCGACGCGCTGGATGCACACGTGATCGCGTTAGATCGCGCGAATGAACGCAAGGAACTGAGAAATTGACCTTAAAGACAGATGTATAGGGTGGGTGGCATTGGTGACAGCATATAGAGAGATTCATGAACAGCCCGAGACGATTCTTTGTAATTATAAACATGTCCGAGAAGGCCGACTTGAAAAATCTGTCTGCGTGTCTGGCAGCGACTTGACTCTCGCCAGTGCTGAATAAACGGAGCTGAATGAAACCGCAGCTTCAGCCAAGACACCGGTCTCTATTTCAAGGAAAGTGCCAATCCTCGATGGCCTTTCCTCGGCGAAATCTAATTTTTGCCCTTAATTCGTTGGCCGGACTGCTTGGCCACTGCGTCGGCACATAGTCATTTTGCGCGCGCGGTAAATGCGAGCGGACCCTCAGTCCCGCCAGGGAGATCCTCCTGCGCAGTAACATCCTATTCCGGGTAGGTGATACGCCGTCGCCGGCCAGTGCGGGTAGTGATTGGTTTGGCTTGGGTTGGCTTGGAACCCCGGCTTTGGCTTGGCTCCGTCTAGCTTTGGCTTCATATCCTTGAAGCCAAAGTCCAAGCCATCGAGGAGGGCTTGGTTTGGCTTGGCTTTAGTCCAAGCTTCGCGATTCGGCTTGCTGGATATTTTTTCCCACGCAGATTAATTTGCGTCCAAAAACAGTCGGAACATGGGTACTTACTCGTTTTTACACTGCTCGAGGTGTTTAAGGTCAGGATATGTCCTCCGGGAGTCCTGAATCAAGCGACAAGATGGGTGAGGGCATGCTACAAGATTTCAGAGTTGAACATAAGGTCCGCGGAAGACCACTCATTCCAAATTTGGACGAAGTTCGACCATAAACCCAACCGTGAACACCCGAAATGACTCCTCTGAAATGTAATTTGTGTTGCTTGAAGCCTTGGCTTTGGCTTCGGACACCTCAAGCCAAAGCCAAAGCCCAAATGAAGCCCAACAATTTGGCTTGGCTTGGCTTGTCAAGTCAGTCATCTGGAGAGCGCCCCATGCCTACAGAGTACTACATGGAGTCCAGTAGAGCAGTAGAGCGGTAGGCATGTCCCCTAAATAGTAGAGGCTCTTCCTCTATAGTAGAGGCTCGTAGAGACGATAGACTCGTAGAGCGTAGAGCGTAGAGCGTAGAGCGATAGAGCCCCATGTAGAGCACGTGCTTATGTGTAGAATCCCGCCGGCACACGGCAACACCGTTTCGCTTGGCTCATTGGCTCAATATAAAATGCACATAAAATCGAATGCGGGGGCGAAAAAGCTTCATTCTAATACTGGAATATATAGGAAATTTAATTCTACGCAACGGCGGAAATTTTGACCGCAGTGAAACCTCCAGAGCACGAAATGGTGGGATATTGAGCATATCATCCAGACGACCAGCAGAGCATCAAAAAGGCGGCGAAAACAGCAGAAAAGCCAGAATTTGAGACATTTATAATTTGAGAGCATTGAAGGCTTGAGGTGGTATTGTATGCGGGAGGTCTTGAGGCATAGCAAGGGCAAGGAGCATCGTTAAGAGAGGGACAGGACAGGGGGGGAAGATGTAAGAGGGGAAAGAAGTGATGATGGCAAAGTCAACTTGGCCGCTTTATAAAGTTCCCCATCAGCTGCGGTTCTTCTGGCAGTTGTGCGAATTGGTGTTCTCTATGAGGGGCGACAGAGAAATTCAGATCTATCGTGGAGGCCGGGCTCGATGGTGAATCAAGAGGCTCTACAGGGAAGTCGCGGCTCTACCCGCTCTATCTCGTGACCGGCTATCAACCTCGCGGACCTAGGTTCGGAGCAAGCCTGTCTCCGCGGCAAGCCGGTGAATCTCGGAGAGGAATTCGGAAATTCCGAATCCCTTCGAAACACATGAGTATCATGTGATCTGAGAAGGCGGCTTGTTCCGAGCCTATCGCGGACCGGCCTCTATGTGCACAAAAGGTCACACCGGAAAAAGCAAAAATTAAGTGTCCTTGCAAACGCACTTTAATCTGTCAGCATAAGTGGCATGTTCGGCGCGGCTGAAAACGTACCCGAAACTGCGGGTTTCGGACCCGCTGATTATGCTGCTGAATTTGCTAAAATAAGTTGTAAATTCAGTGTAATTTAAATCTGTGGTTTAAGACGTATTCACAGCGAGGTCGAATATCTACCTTAAAGTCGAAGCTTCAGCCGCGATATCGGCATGTCTGAAACCTCTAGTTTCAGCTGTGCCGAAACCGGCACCGAAAACAATAGCTTCGCCGGCAGTTTCGGCGTGACCGAAACCACGAGTTTTAGCTACAGTTTCAGCGCGCCCCGAAAACGCAGTGGAAACCACGAGTTTCAGACGCGCTGAAATTCATCCTCGAATGATCCCAGGATGAGCTGAGGATGAGCCGAGGATGATCTTAAGATCATCCGCTCAAATCCACCCAAGAAATTTTCGTCGCCGGTCAATCGTCGCCGTACATGAATCTACGAACAATTACAATTATGACTACCAACCAGCCTCTATATTTCTCGACGGACGTCTCTAATGATCTCACCGAATGTTTTTTTTTTAATTGTTGAGCCTGAACGGAACCTTCGCAGGGAACTTGTCGCGATGCATCGCAACTTGGAAGCAGTCGCCGAAGTCAATGTGCACGACCTTGCCCGTTTCCGCTCGAGCATGAGAGTTGACGGGTGGCAATCACCGAGTTCGAGGATATGCCCGACCATGCTGTTGACAGCGAGCGAGCGAGCGTACGATGCGCGCCGCTCGAGCCAGTGGTCCGAGTTCGTACTTTTCAACCACAGGATTTTGTACAGGTCCTGTCCCGGCGTATTCGAAGACTTCAATCTTCTAAAGCAGCGGAAGGTTCTCGTAATCCGGTGCCATCTAAAAAAAAATTAAACACAGCGAACGACGAGGATCATACAACACTCACCTGGAGCATCAGTCGGTACTCGATGTTGAGAAGGAGCTTGATGGAGTGTCGGTATTCCCTGACCAGCTCGTTTAACGTATCGCTCTCTTGTATGATACCGATCAGACCAACGTTGGGCGCCAATGGAATAATGGGATATCGCTGGATATCCAACTGGCACTTGAAGCTGTTCGTATCGACGGAAAGTAGCGTGTTCACAAGGCTGAACAGCTGCATCACTCGTTCGTCTTGAAGATCCTCATGGCCTATCTATTCTTTAGCATCGCGATAATGAAGCCATGGTGACGTTACCTTTCGGAAGGTGCTGGTAATCCCGCCCTTCGCTTCCCTTCAACGCCATGCGCCGCTTCGCCGAGATGACGGTCAACCGCGGAGCGAAATTTGCGATATAGATGACCTCGCGGCCGCTTTGATATGTGCCTACAGCGAACCGTCAGACGGAGAATGTAAACATGACGAAAGCAATATTACCTGGAACCGCAAAGTCGAGATTCCGGACGTTGAGCAGTTCCGGCGAGACATTGCAGATCTAGCGCCGTAAGCTGCGGTAGCTGCTTTTCGATTTTCTGAAAGACCTGGAAACGGATGTAAAATTAGTAAAAGAAACCACTGTTGTGCAAATAACGTACTGCGAAGGAAATGCCCCACGCGTTATCCAGCTCTCGGGTCTCCCCAACTGACGATACCGCCTGCAAGCCTCCCACGCATGGCGCAGCTCCGTCCCGAATACCTGATTGAACGAGGTTTCTCGGACGGTTTGTGGGTCCTGTAATAAAGTCAATTACCATGGTCACTGAATAAAAATTAGCGATACTCACAGCTTCGAGCATTTCGTGGAGGGGCTCCAGACGGTAAACATGCCAGCAGAGTTGCGCACGGTGTAGTATAGTCGCGACGCCTCCTCCAGGCCTTCATGCCGTAACTCGTGCCACAAAATTGCCACTCAAATCCATTCGCGACCGATCCGTGCCTAAACACGACAATGAGCGAAATGCATTGAATGCAACAAAACAAAAAAAAGAAGGGCGTACCTGTTCGACGATGGTCGCGCTGTGCTCGCGCATGCGGTCCATAATGGCGAGCGCTGCATTTTTGCGCGACTCGCTCAGTGATTTGGACCCGACGGTCAGAGGATAAATCAAAACCTGCAGATGGCTTCTGCCGACTTCGGTGAATAGGTTGTTGATATTTCGCGATGATCTACGGACATGAGCTGCGAATAACAGGGCAGAAAATAAGCACTTGTGGGATGACGGGTAGCCATGTATCGATCTTTGACCATGGAGAAACCCGACGCAATGATGTGCGAAATCTCATCATGTGCGCCGTATTTAAACCACAGCGTCAACAACCGAAGCGTCTCTTGGAGCGCGTCTTCGTCTCGGAGAGAAATGGATCGGAAGAAGCCTGCCGAAAAGAGATCAGACGACATCAAAGACATAAAAAAATAGGCTCAGACCCTCGATGGACTGCACCACATGCGCAGCCAGCTGCTCGCCAGAAATATCCCTGCTCCGACCCTCCGCCGGCGTATCGATTTGGCTGACGACGTTGAAGTTTGCCATGGTCCACGTATGTCACGCCTTGTATCATCCCTTGTCGAAAGTCGTGGCTAATGAGTACGATTCAAGATATCCTTTCCGCCGTCATCCTGCGAAACTATAAAGTATGGTCACATGACGAGAACTTGAACGTACCAATTCTCGTCGATCGCAACTTGCCATTCGCCTTGTTTGAAATAGCACCACGCCAATAATTTCGAGAGCTCGTTTAGCCGTTGCCCCGCTCGCTGTGCGTGGTCGAGGGACTCGGCGTGCAGATCCTTCGCCAGACTGATCGTGAACTGTCGGAGTTCGGCGAGGCTGCCTCCTCGCGCCCACATGTACTTGAGCTGAGCGTAGACCACGTTCGGGGAAGCCTTCATGTGGTTGTACTCGCCCAAGTGTTGGAGCTATGAGAGTGAGCTTTAGAACGTATTTGGTCGAACCGTTAAAAACATACCCTGTATGGAACAAGTAACAAATTGATTGTTTTCTCCGCCAGCGCCATGTGGTCGGACTTGCGACAAAGGTTCGCAAATTTGATGAACGGGATAGGATCGTCTTCAGGGTTGATGATGAGCGTTCGGACTTGAAGTACACGCTGCCAGACTTCGACATTCGGCTGGCATCCTTTGCTGCCTAGGCTACACATCAATCCCTGCAACGAGAACAAAAAAAAATTAACAACGTACCGCTTCATCCAAGTGTTCCGCATCATCTGCTGCTTCTCGGGTTGATCAGCATATTGTTTATACATGACAACCTTCTCCAACTCAGACAACATCTGCGCGCGAACCAACACACTTCACGAAGTCAGACCCAACCAATGAATAGAATTGGAAAATACACTTGTACGACCGCGCATAACCTGCACCCCCAAACGCCGTCAACTCCGGGTGCAGCAGCTCCCACGCCTTCAAGATATGCGTTAACGCCTTGAAGAACTGATTATGGTGAACGGAAAGAATCACCCGATAAAAGAAGCGATGGGCGAGTCCGAGCGCATGGTCGCGATATAGTTGTCCATCGAGTCCTCTTCGCGTGCGGCAACCGCTCGTCGACCTCCGATGCCAGCTGCTCCGACTCGCCCAGTGCATGCAAGCAGCGCATAAACCCGATCTGGAGCTCCGTCGACCCCCCGGATCCGCCTCCGGCTCCTCGTCGTACACGACGAGCACCTCCTGCCAGCGCCCGAACCGCTCGTACCACTCCTCTGTGTTCGTGACGTCGTACTGCTCGCGCGCGGTGAGCAACGCGCCCCACGCAACGTGTGCTGCTGCAGGCACGTGTTGATCGAGATGAGCGACTCGAGGATCGCGGGCGATGTGTTGCCGAAGAACTCAATGCAGCGCCTTCGCGTATGCGAGAAACTTCATTGAGTACTCGCCAAGCTTGCTGTGGTCGACCAACGGCTTCTCCTCGTGATCCATGAACTCGCACAGATCGAGCAGCTGCCGGATGACGGACGGCGTAATGGGCGAGGTGAGCGCGATTTCGATCGAGCGCACCAGATGGTCCTGAACTCAGCATTAGAACTCGAACCGCAAACAAATGGCTGGATGCGCACCTGATACTGCTCGTACAGCTCGTTCCAGCACGACAAGAACGCGGCATTGAAGAGCTCCTTTGCGAGCGGCGACTGCGTCTCTACAAGGCTCATGCACGGCCGCAGTGCATGCAACTGCAACTCCTTGATGAAATCAACCCCCAGACGGTGGATCTAGTGGATCCAATCCTGCCATGCGTTGATCTGCGCCATGTCCCACGCCTGCTTGAGGTGGATCTGGTTCACCGCGAGCTTCCCCGCCTCCGCGAGCGCAAACTCCGCGAGCTTCGGGTCGTTCGTCCTGCAGTTCGAATCAGCGTCCCGTTGCCTCAGAAAATAGATAAATGCGCACAGGAGCATGTTGGGTTCGAGCGTAAGGCGCTCGCCGTTGAGGAGCGTCATCACCACGCGATCGTACCCCACATGCGTTATTGCCGCCAAAGACACTGCACCTCATCAGCCTATTATCCTCCACAACACAAAACAAACCGCACCTGCTAATAGTCGGGACAAAAATAACAAAGTCCGACCCGACCTGGACGATGAGCGCGCACAGCGTATCCATGCGCAGCTCGTGCACGCCGCACTCGAGAATGTGCATGAGCGGCTGCACGATGCGCGACGCGTGGTCCGAGAAATTCACAACATCGAGGAGTACCTGCATCTCGTGACGGCATCACGAGCGCCGCGTCCGCGAGGCCGGCATGAGCTCGGGGAGGTACCGGCGCATCCTCGCCGCCGACGCTCGCGAGCGTCGCGAGGGACGTGAGCATGCTCGCAGGGACTTCGCCCGGCGGCGCGCGCTTCGTCTTTTGGAGGAGGACGGCGAATATGAGGTACGCGTAGGGCTTGATGAGGCGCTGCGTGTTGACTCTTCGATCGCGGTTCAGTCTGTGCGATGTTAATATCCTAAAGAACAAGGGAAGGGAACGGGCTTACGCGACAATAGAGCACTGGAGCTCGGTGAGGAGCCAGATGAGGGTCTTGCGCAGCGAGGGAATCACGTACGCGGGGCTGTCTTGCGCCATGCGCTGCAGAGGATCGGCACCCCAATTAAACTCGCCGCCGTCACCCGATTCTGAAACACCTGATCATCAAGCTCAATGAACAAACTGGTTACATTCTCTGCCTGCGACAAATGGCGGTCAAACTGCTCGTTCAGCGACCCAGCACGATATTTCGGATCGTCGGGTCTGTAACACACTTAGCCAGCACTTTTTCTTCAAAATCAAACACACGCACCTGGATCAGCGATCCCAACCGTCAGCAGCTTCCCCAGCATTCACCCCGGCTGCACCAGTACCGCTCCCATTACCAGTCCATACTCCTCTGCGCCCGCCCCGCTGCAACACGGCAGCGCCGCCATGCGCCGGACCTTGTACGCTGCCACTCGTCTGCGTAAATTTGGTCGGTAGAGGCCCAAATATAAATAAAAAACAAACGCACCCTGCTCAGCGTAAGATTCAGAACCTCTTTCCCGGATGGGCCTCCGTCCGGCCTTCCTTGTCCTCCACTGAACGCGGATGCTTGCTACTCCAAGACCGCTTGTGGAGTGCTAGATCTTCGGTGCACAAGCGGCGGGTACACTTTGAAACGCGCTGGTGAAGGACCTGCTCTTCACGACGATATCGTCGAGGAAGACGACAAGATTGAAGAAGAGCCGCATCCGATTTCAGCCGATGATCGGATGATCGCCGAAGGTGGCGGTGCAGCCTATTGTTATTCAAGCGCGAGGAATCCAATGCTCAGCGCTCAGCCTCTGGCGTTGATACTTTGCAAACGGTTACTACTCATCCGAGTATCAGATTCTTTAGTGATTGCAGCTGCCGCGTTGCGGCACTTTTGCTCTTGTTCTCAATTTGTTCCACAGTTCAAGTTGTGCTTCGAGGCAGCCGGCAGGTTTTGTTGTTTCTGTTCTGAGAATTTGGATGAGGTCTATTTCCTCCAGCCGGAGTCCACTGAATCTGGACATGAAAGAACTCATAATACGGCATAAATCCGAGGTCAATCCGACGGTTAGCGAGAAGTCCATTCGACTCACCAATCTGCGCCTCTGTGTCGTTGGATCCACGTCCAATTTATGTGACTTCTTGTCGCATTCGTTCTTCTCCAATGAAAATAACTTTGCATGGGTTCAAACTAGGAGACAGTTCCGCATGTTATGAAACCCGGAATAATATTAATGCCCTCGGACTATCGGAAGCTCAAAGGCCATTTTCCATGCCCTGAGCCTACAAATCGGATTTATACAGATTTCGGACACGATGATGTTTAGTATCAACCATGGGACTTACCGTACCAATTTTGCTTTCAACGGCCGGAAGCGGTGATCGTACCGTTAAGCTCCAGAAGAAGGGAATGAAAAAATGTGAGTACAATGGTTCCTGGAGGCAAATTGAGTCAAAATAAGGCAATCTGAGAAGCGGTGTGAATGCTGGGGGGACATAAAATGATTAACCGTGGGGTTTTCTTCAACGAAACGCAACGGAATATAAAATAAGGCTCGTCTCAGCACATAATTAGACGTTTTGTGGCGGTAGCTTACCTGAGAGCGTCTACCGCTCAGAGACTTCAGGAACTAGTGCAGCTATGCATTGGTGCAGTAAAGCCCAGAAATTGCCCGAGATCGCCGAAAGGTGGTTCAAAATTCTAAAATGAAGCTTGCAGGAGTACGAAATCTACCCTCCGTAATTGAGTTGACAACTTGAAATTCAACCTCCCGACGTGGGATTGAGACGACCACAACGCTGGGAATGCTCAGTCAGCCATCAGAAAAAAACCAAAAAATCAACTTGCAAATGGCCGGATAAATCCAACGAAATTGGTGCGCCACACTATATATCCCTCCATCGGTGTCGGCGACGCCATCGGTAAGCGAAATGAGGCCGCACACGTTGGCAATGATAAAGGGCCCTCAAGAATGAAAGCAGACGGGGACACATGATTCAAAGGAAGCCGGAGAGTTACAGTAGAAGTATGGCGAAAATGTGGGAATTTTTAAAGAAAACAAGAATAATGAAAGCGAGCGGGCATTGCACCCATGAACGACAACGATCCACGCTGTATGTAAAGTATCGTATGACGTGCACAGAGGGATCCCGACGCTCGAGCGGCCAGAATGACGCCAACACGTCATACATCCGAATACCAGCAACCAAGCTCGACGAATCCGCTAAATCTGCGATTACGCGAAAGGGATCATCGCGGATCGCTGGAGGCAAAATGTGGGCGGATTGAATATGCACGATTGCACCAAGAAAGAGCGCATCGCGAATAGTATCTGTGCCGAAAAGGGGAGGAAATGCAGCAAGAAAGCAGCGAAAGGAAAAGAAAAGAAAGCCCACTGGAAATGAGGAAGCTATGTTCCGCCTTTGGATTTCAACAACACGAGAGCGCATCCATCATCTAAAGGCAATCCGAACGCCCGAAGAATCACACGGTACTCAGATGTACGGTACATAATCGATGTGGGTAGTCGCTAATGTCAGACACTTCGGTTAGACGGGCGACAACTGACGGTCGGGCATGTGCGATCCAGGATCCCTCATCTCCACGTTTGATAAGCGGGGACAAGGCTCGTATAACTTGTAACTTGAAGCCTGCGAGACGAAATCACAGGGCAAGGTGGAGGAAACTATGGCTGCCAGTGGAAAGTGTGCCAACCAAGTTCTAGCATCGCAGAGACTAGAGGATAACTGCAGTGTTATTGGGAAGCGATGGCTCTCCACGACGATATCATCGAGGGAAAGAAATGAGAGGCAAAGGTAAAGGAAAGACAAGGAAAAGTTTTTGAGCCTGCGATGATGTATGGGCGGCGTTGTGTTGCGCTTTTTGTTCGTAATTCAGCTTTATTGTAGGCTTTAACCGGCTCAGTGTCATGTCATGCTTGCAGACTGGATTACTCATGTCCGACAATAGTGGACTCAGCGAGGTTCGGATTACGCCTCGGACTTAGATAACTGACCAGCTCTTGAATCATTCTGAGGTGCTGCGACGGGAAATTCGGGGAGTTGAATGCCAGACACGCACTTGAATGAGAAATAGGCCATTCCACAATTGGCTGAACCCGAAGTACAATAAGCAGCGGCTCTTCGGACATGCCGAGGAATTATGTAGTAAGAACAAAAACAGAAATGCCGCGTGAGCACCGCCACCTGCCGCGATCATCCGATCTCGGATCCTTGATTGGATCACATCTCTCTATCTCTCATGCAACTCTCTTCTTCGACGATATCGTCCTGAAGAGCTCGATGAGCTGGCTAGTAGTCTAATTTCTGCTAACTTCCACTATCACTCCTCCAAGCAGCGGCTCCTTCCATCCTCTGGTTTGATCAGTGGTCCTGCGTTGGTCCTGCCTTATTTTCTGCGCAAGTTGCAACTGTCGTCTCAACGTCTTGGCTCCATATCCACCAACCCTAGTCTTCCGAGAGCATCTGAACACGCAAAAGTTGCTGCAGACTGAACCGCTTCTATGTGCCAATCTCGAGGGTAAATCGTGAGCGGGCCGTCCACGGAGTCAATATCAATATGACGGCATCTTGTCTAGTGCGCCAACGCGATCTTGAGGCGCGAAGCGTTAAGCCACCGGATATTGGGTGAGCACCTGTCAGTAGCTGGCGGGATTTATCAGTAGTTCCCGTACACCCTCCAGTTTCTGCGGCGCCCTATCTTCCCGGGACCCCGCTCAGATGTTTATTTTCTCCCGCGTGTCATTCTTCACAAAGATCTGCAAAGACGTGCCATGGCTGGAACAGCGTACACCCTCGCCTTGTTCAACTCCAGATCGCGCAACATTCGCGTTAGTCGCATTCCGCAGAAAAAGGACCACCGCGTCACGGTGCCATACTTCCGAGATCCGAACGGGTCGACC
Source organism: Mycena epipterygia (assembly GCA_029281465.1). Classification (NCBI taxonomy): domain Eukaryota; kingdom Fungi; phylum Basidiomycota; class Agaricomycetes; order Agaricales; family Mycenaceae; genus Mycena; species Mycena epipterygia. The sequence goes on along the minus strand of JARJCQ010000109.1, from coordinate 170,813 downwards.
CGGAGGAAGGTGCGCACGGTATTACATTTCCTTCGGCTCGCTAAGTTGAATGCCAGAATATACAGCCTCACTACAGGTCGGAGCGGTGCCTGAGGCCGACTATCTCAATGCCAAACTTATAGCTATGGATGGGCGTACAACAAATTCTGCTCGTACCGCGCTTGCTTTCTCGCGATGCCGTTCGTCTCCTCCATGTTGGTGTCTATGTCCCGCAGGCATGCCGCTCCCGGACCTCGTTCTCGTCCTGCTGTATTCCGTCCGCCCATCATCATCATATCTTTCGGCCGCATTTGAAATCATATCATCTTGCCAGAGCCCCTCTTTTTCTTTGGGCTAGCGTTGAGCCTGCCGCATTGTCACCCATCTCTTCTTCGGAGATATCGTCCTGAAGAGTCCAAAATGTCTCTATGGAGTCCAACTGCCTGTGTAAACTATTTGGCAGCCTCGCCTGGGATTATTTGCATCCGACTCGGACGGTAACTGTCTGACTTGGCTGAAGAATCAAAGAACACCACTTTTACTTTATTCTATCTTCCATTGTCAAGTCCACGGTAAGTCGGAGGTTCACTGGTTCAGGTTCAGGTTCTTCTAGGCTAATAATATGGCTATGCGCCTTATCCGGACCATTGGTAACCCGAATACATTAAGCCTACGGCAAGAACAAAAAGGCAAGACACCGTCACCTTCGGCGATTCATTTCGGACTATCGGCCGTGATACTGATCGTCTTCCTGCTTGAGGAGGAGGCATGTCTCCAGTTCATCTCTTCCTCATCCGGTCTGATCGACGCCGCTGTCCGTATCGGCCTTGGTGCTTTCCGATCGGTGATTTGAGCGAGGCTCTGTCTTAGTCTTCCTGCTGGCTGCTGGACGCGACTCGGCGTTGCATCAGCGAATGCTATTCCTTGAAGACAACTTGTCTCCAGTGAAACGCCTTGAATTCTTGAAGAGTCGCTCCCGCACAAGATCTGATCAAAACTGTGGATCGGCCGAAGGTGGCAGTACATGCGGGATTTCCGCTTTTGTTGCCCTCCCTCGCCAAGGCCAGGTTGCTCAAATCGGATCAAGATCAGCGCAAAAAGCTCTCGACCATGGACTTCTTGCGTCGAACCCCGGGGCACGTACATCACTGCCTTGACAATATCATCCGAGCTCAAATATTTAGTAAGTACATCCTATTCCTCAGGCTCGAAGGCATTCTTGCACCGGAATTCGGCAGACTGCCAGAGTTTCGGAGTTAGACTATCGGTAATCTGAATTCGTTCCCAAGCTGACTTGAGTTGGAAACAATAGACTTTATCCTGATTCGCCGGTGACAACAATAAAGCCTGAGCTGCATTGAGCATCGAAGGGAGAAAAAAGGCGGGAATGCTGCCAGGCATCCGCAGCGATGATCCCATTATTTAGGAACATCCGTCATCGTATGAGCTAACCTGGGGCCGGATCCTCGCACCCCTGTCCTGCGACACCATATAGCCTCTCCGCACTCCCGCGGAAAATGCCACCTGGCACCCCCAGAGACTCAGGCAGACGATGAGGCATCCGACCAATGACGATGGCGGTTTTCCCATTGTTATGGTTAGGCTCCAGGACTCTATGACAAATCCGGTCAAACTTCAACTTGGAAGTAATCGAGCATGGCTTGAGTAATTGGTTAAAATGAATCCATCTATTGACACAACGAAGTTTAAAGGTCATTTGAACTGGGTGAGGTACTAGAGCTACCTATGAATGCCTCAAGTCTGGCGCGAGCGTAGCGATTCAGCATAGGCATATGCTTTGAGTTGGATGAGTTGATCCTCGATCTTGAGCAGAACTTCGGCCGAGAAACAAAAGGATATGCCGCAAAAGTCGATGTGGCAGGAACGCTGTGCACTCATTGAAGAACATATGAATTAAAAAGAGAAAAGGAGATCAGAGTGCTGGCCCACGCGCGAAACCATGGAAAATGGCCGCCGGAGGATAGGAGGATACACAGGCGGACTTGCAAATGCCTCGCTGTCGAGTACCACAAAGAGCCTGTGAGCCGGAGAGCGATACACGAGCAAGGAAAGCAAGCCAGCGATTGTCTCGCAGCGGAGGTAGCCTCGGTGGGCTCCCCATGGATTCGCCTCGAGATTGAGCCATGAACAGAAATGCTCAGAAATGCCAAAATGACACCACAAAGATCGGCCCAGTAAATTAGCCAGTACGTAAGCCAACGATGAGCCAGAGTACATAACACGCGGTCGAGGGCGGAGTACTATGTGAGGAGGCGGAGGACGACGGGGAACTGGCATTCTTGCTGTAAACAGACGGCAAACGAGAAGGGAGCAGTTAAAGTCCGAGGCTGAAGTTCACTGTTCCCAGGGCCTTGGTAATCCTGCAAAACAATTAAACAAAAAGACCGTTGTAACTTACTAAACCCTACAATAAGGCTCGGGCATGAGGAGGGAAGAACAAAAAGACAGGGCACCGCCACCTTCGGCGATCATCGGAGAATCGTCCGATCGGCCATCTTGCTTGTCCTCATCCTCAAAACCGGCATCTATCAGACTGTCCTGCTCTCGCTCATCCATCTCTTCAGGATGATCTCGTCCTCAAGAGCCTCCCACTCTCCTCATCTGAATCTATCCATTATAGATCTCGCGCCCTCCCATCGCCCTGTCCTGGCTTACCACTTCAAGTCTGCAGTATCGCCTATTCTTCGAGAATGTGGATCTCTCCGAGCACGAAGTGAAGTGTGCCATATCTGATTTCACTGCGTTCAGCCGGTTGATAGCCGGGGGGGTGGCTAATCAATGAACGCTATGGCTATCTATAGTTCAGCTGATGGCCGTCGCCTAACCAGGGTCGTATAGCCGCCTTGTGATTAGCGGTGGTGAGACCGTGGTTGTTCAGATAGCCGTGCTGCGGGTAGCCTTGGGTAACCCTTGGCTAGCTCGCCCGCCGAACCCTGCCGAACCTCGCCTAGCCGATGCTAGGCGATGGGCAGCCCTAGCCGCACATGGGCTCGACCCGCTAGCAGCGGCTAGCCGGCATCTAGCCGGCACCTCCGGCTATCTCTGGATAGGCGGTGCTGTGGGTATCCGCTCCCTGAACGCAGTGTTTGGTGCTCATGCGACTCAAGTGTTCCTTCCCGCTGTTTGTTTCTGCGGCCGCCGGCGCCGTGAGTGTTTTTTTTTTCTTTCCAAGCCTTTGAGCTTACTTACTCGACCTGAAGAAGTCGTATTGGTCACGCACCAGCCCTTTCCCAAGTGCACCCCTTCTAAATCATCTTGAAGTACGTTCTTTTTTTCTCTCCCGATCCATATACTTGTTCAGGTCGATTCACAGTCTGAACATTTACGTGTTATCAGTGCGGAAACAGAGAAACGCTTCGTCCACTATTCTGTTTATTTATGAACTACCTCACATTTTGACGCAGGTATCAGACCCCATCGAAGGTTGTGATGGCCCAATTGCAACGGCAAAAACCCGATCCTCGATTCTGGCTTATTGGTGAGGCAATTTACTGCCGCGTGGTGATTCATTCCCCACAGATACCGGCGACCCCGCGTTTACAACATAGCACACGCATCATTCGGTTCAGTCCCTCCTACATCTCCATTTTCCTATCTCCACTGATCATCTCACATAGCTGGCAACCCCCGGGTCCTGCTAACCCCTAGTTCAAATGTGCGCGAATTGAGAAGACAAGTTATTGTCGAAGCAGATCAGACCAGCCGCTTTTCTTCTTCTGTGGCACGCACCTCCCTTTTTTTCTTCTCAATTCTCGGATTTTTGGCCGTGGGCCTTCGGACGGCTCAGATGTGCATTGTATGAAGTGCCCCATCATTGCTGTTTCGTGCATGCTCTGGAGCCTCTGGTTGGTGTTCCATGCGAATTCTGACGGGACGCAGAGTTTGCATGGACATTCTGTCGTGCTTTTTTTTCTTTTCATTAACATTTTATCTGCATCTTCCAGACTTGCCGAATCTCCTCAATACTATTCCCGGAGCGCTTCTCGTCGATTCGGCACCAAATTTTTCTTTTCCTGGTCTTCCTCTCTTCACGCTCTCCACTTCTGTGCTCCCGAGGCGGACAAAATTTGCGCTGGGTCATGTTCAGGCCCACATTGCCGGTGTTGGGAATTGTATTCTCGCTTAATATTTGGCGTGCGAATATATATATTTTTCTCCCGTCTTTTCCTGGTTCTGAAGTCACTTGCTTGATTGAATCCACAATCTTACGTCGGTTCTACTGGCTCACGCTCATAGATATTCTAGACTCAGAGAATCCGAGTCGTGAAGGAATAAATATTGTGGAGGGTACGCGGTGCGTGTTTCTTTGATTCGCTCCGCGGTTTGTTGCGCAGTCAGTTGAGGCTGACCCCGCGTCAAATATGGGGATGGATCGAACTTCATCCGCTATCCGTAATTAACGCCGTGGATTTTGATCGAATTTCTTTAGGTCTCTCTATTCTGCACGGCGTCAACTGGAACTACCCAAAGTTTGAATCACAGCCTCAGGCCATCAAGTACGTTTCAGGAGATGACGTGAAGAAGACGCAGATGAGAGGTGTATTGCATCTGCCGATTTCCATTTGGTGCGTAAAAAAGCAAGTTGAAATTTCCGATCGCCTAATGACTTGTGTCTTTCCACCACAGGCGACGACCTCCTGCGATTCATCCACCCACCTGGGTCCGCGATATTCAGGCAACTTAATGACCTCATGCTCATGAAGTTCCTGCCGTAAAATCTGTCTTTCTTATACATAAAACATTCATTTTCTTTGAAAAGCCCCTGCTGGCCGCTTTTCAGATCCACCGGAGCCTCTCGCGCATCAAAGCAAGTGGTTTACTCGCGGCTGAAACGTCAGCGTATCCGCATCACATTCCATACCAGAACTGGTCGCCCTTAAAGGATCACCCTTCCTCCTCCTTTTATTTCCTCCACAATCCTAGTCTCTTACCTCCCCAATCCTTAACAGCTTTCGGTAGCGTTCATCGATTTTGGAAGTCGATTATCAAGTCCGGACTTGGACGATAATCGACGATTCATCGCTCGAATCGCTGTTCCTCCTCCTGGGGAGCAACTGTATCAGAATCAGAATCGGTGTCGATTCTGATGTCGGGGATTCTGGACTCTAATCACCTCATGAATCTCACTCCGAAACGAACCCTAAACCGGATCGGTCAGAGTTGATTCGATTCTCACCCGTCGATTCTGACAAGAATCGGCCTCAGGATCGGGACCATCAGCCGTGATCGTCTTTATCTTCCTGTCCTCCACCACTCGAGGAGTAGACGTTTTTCTTCGTCTTTTCCTCGCCGATATCGCCCTGAAGAGCTCAGAGTTGTCTCGAGATTTGTTGCTTCCAATATCGCCCACTCCCACTGGCTTTCTTCGGCTTTCCTACCGTGGATTTTTTACTACACCTCTCACCTCGGAGTCTCGATGTCTCATCCCTCCCCACGCCTTTACTCTGCGCGTGGTCTGAATACAGGCTCATCATCAAACAGATACATTTGGACATTGACTGCTTCCTCACGCTCGCCCGATTCTGTGTTTTCCCTTCACCAAGACAATTTTATGGTGATCGACGAACACAGGCACTGAGGAGCTTTCTTTTGCAGGAAATCAAATGGTCTTCTTTATATTTGGCTTGTCGCCAAATGGCTGCTTCGGTGAGATCACTTCAAGTGCAACCATCCGTGTGGTGTACATTGCTGTGTCTCTCTAGGACTGAAATTCAACATGTGCAATTAAACTTGCTATCTGTGTGGTCAAAAAGTTGCCAAAAAAATGGGTTTTCCATTAGAAATATCGGGATTCAGAACATCCAGGATCAAATAGCATTACCATGGACTGGACATGTAGAGAGAAAGGGCCATAGCTGGACCAGTGATTATCCCATGGGAGGTCGGTTCCTGATTTAGGCCCTCTAGAAAAATTTGCCCGGACTTTTGCCTTTGTCTGGATTCTGGTACTGACATAGGTCCAATTTTTCCCCTTGTGCAGACTATGACTCAGACCTCAAATTTTTCTCAAAAACATGCTGCAGGTGGTATAAAAAGCTGAGAATTTCTCACAACTTCCAGTTTTATGTACAGATTATTATTTTTTCATTCAGACTCTGACTCCGACCTTCTCAGTTGTTAGACCCATTTGTCTGGACTTCGGCGGTGGCCTGGGAGGTCGAAATGTCAACATTTGTCCAGATTAGGGAACCGACCTGTCATGAGATAATCACTGGTCCTGCCATAAGTAGTCTGAGGAAGAGGTGTTCAACATGGCATGTGATATCTCCAATTGGAATCACGCCCATGGCTTCGTAAACTTCTGCAACCCTTGATTGCCAGCAGTGCTTTCTAAAAATGTATGAACACCTACAGCATTGTATGATGATGAATGGAGTATGCTACTTTGAACTCAAAGCATGCAACATTGGAATTGGGACTCCGCCAATTTTGGGAAAGCTAGGTGAGCAATAAGAAAGATTCAAGAGTCGACTTACAAAAGACTTGTGCCCAGAAAGTCCAAGGAAAATTGATGGCGCCAGGAACCAGTGAACGATGTTGGTGGGACTTTGAAGAGTGGTGGGCTGTAATGTTCAATTTAGTAACCCAATCATAAACTAAAATGGGCATACATGTCACGGAACCTCCAAAAAACGATAAAATCAGCAGGTGCTCCCGGTGGTGATGGCGAGTGCTGAGGGTTGATGGCATGATACTGAAGGGCTGGTGAGAGCGGCGACAGCCACGCGCACATTGAGAACTTCAAGTTGGTAATCAAGAGAAAACCACGGAGAAGAATGAACTTACATTATCAACATGGCTCCAATTTTTAGCCATTGACAAGCCGGTCAAGTGTCATCACGATACCTCTGCGGACTGATTAGTGGTAAGGGAAGACCCTCTGGCTTTCAGCTCAGTCTACACACTTAAAATATTCTCAGATTTAGTGGAAGTTTGGGATTTAGGAGAACCGGCAGAACCCCTTTTTGGGTGCACGGTGCCACGGTACCACTCCTGACTTTCCGCCTGATTTGTAAGATCCAGATTTGGCAATTTGATGGCAGCAGTAGCCATACAAACTCCAACAGACAGGTGCTCCCGCTAAACAGAAATACACAACATGTCGCTTTCCTCCCCCCACCACCTTCCCGCGCGCCATGCGAAAACGGGACGAAACACGAATGGGTTCTACATCACGGTGCATAATCATGGCCCTCCCTTGCCCGCCTTTTCTGAATATCTGCCATACAGTGCTTCCATGACATACACCAGCTCTTCTTCTTTGTGTTTCTCGAGAGCACACTTAAGTCTTACAATGACTTGGCACCAAGTGTCCGATGCCGAGCTTCGCCGACTGATTTGCCGAAATCCTGCGGCCATCAATTTTCCAAATCCGGACCTTACAAATGAGGCGGAAACTGAACAAGTCCACGGTACCGGCACATGTGTCGGAGTCTGAATTGATACCTGCCACAACGGCCAATGGAACACTTGTGGCCCTTCCTTCTTTCAACCTTCCTCCTGGTGGTGTCCAATAGTCCGCAGAAGTTGTGGAATCCAGCCATTGAAGGTGGCAGCACAGAATTACATTAACAGATGCAGTGATGGCACACTGATGGTAGCCATCTCGCTGAAGAAATGCTACCGGGTAAGCTCCATAACATCTATTACTTGGGCTTGGGGCCACTGCGTGCGCATGGCAATACGAGTCCTGCCGCTGCGCGGCTGCACGGTAGGTATATTTTATTTACATATTATATTTCTAGTGTGTGCACCTATCTACACAATCATAAATCCAATTTTGCGGCACCATGTTACAAGTAAACCATCGATGGTGTGACGCGTTTTGTATGGACAGAGCTTATACGAAGTGGCGACAACTTGGGTGTCATTCACGGTGGCGTACATTTCACCCCATTCTATCAGACCCTCCACTGTGTCACTGCGCCAACTCAGCAACGGGCCTCACATATCAGGACACGAAATGTTAACTTAAATCCTCCGCCATGAAGCTGAATGCAGCGTATGCCGAGAGTGATAACGATGGCCCGGTGTCTGTGATTGCGGGTGCTGAAGTAACAACGCACGACAGTTCGACGTGCCGCTCCCAAAATTGTACGTCAACCATTGCAACAGTACGGATCTATCCTGTCACAAGTCAGTCCAGCTCTTCAACACAAGACAATGGAAAGTCAAAAGTAAACAGGTGACTCACGTTTTGAAATCTAGCGCCACAACTTTTGAATGCGATATCTTGACCTTCGTCAACTTGCTCTACTATATGACGGTCCGGAGCGAGTGTATCGTACATGGTGTTATGAATCGAGAGAGGGTTGAAAGCGACGGACTGACAGCGGCACGTGCCGATAGTTCTGAACCATATTTGGTCGCGTGACATCCACGCGTCTGTTCAATCGCGTCTATCTCCCCTCCTGCTCAGCTTCGCCGCGGATAACGTGGCATAAATATGTATTCTGTAATATTCATGACGGTAGCACTGTGTCTACGTTGATATCCGAGATATAAAAGTGCAAGTCGGGATAAGAAACTAGCTTGGCCTGTGTTTGAAATAACGCGCAAACCATCTCGTGCTCCGTGATACCCAGGGGATAAACGAGTGAGTGATAGTAGACTACCCTGAGAGCACCTTTACTTTTACGTTTTGCTAGCCAGTCGACCACTCTAGCAAGGGGGACAGGTCCGATGATTATCTCCTGGAGGGAAGGACATATGTCCGGATGCGAGTGGATAACATCTACCCACGCGTTAAAGGTGAACGCAATATTTAGGGTTTTCACATTTGTAAAGTGCATCAGGACCCGCTTGACGCAACTCTCTTCTGCCCTCCCTCCGCACACCGTAACATATTCTAGTTGGCGGATGATTGTTGACATATTTGCCAGCAGTATGTCGAACGCGTCCGTTGTGAAGCGTTCGAAGCGAGTAAATTTCAACGCCGGCATGCTGGCATTGGTTATAAAGTGCAGCATGGATTTTGAGCCGGCGGAATAGGACAATACGAGGGATGTGACGAAAGGAACACAAAAGACAATGGGGCTGAGCCAGTCGAGGTCTTTAATCCCCCCGTCGGAAATCCACAGTTTTTCGAGACGAGTGCAAATGGCGAGAGTGGATATGAGCTGCGAAGTGGTGGGCCATCCGTCCCGCACTGTACACGTTAACTTCAGAGAGGTGAGGTTGCCAAAGTAGTCGCCATTTCCCCATGGCAAGGTCGTGGTTTTAAGGTCGAGGAATGTTAAGGCGGGTGTAGCGCCGCGGAAGAGCTGGGGCGGAATAGAGAATAGGAGGGACGGATCGTCGACCATGGACCATTCCGGCGTCCCGAGAACCAACCACTCGAGGCTTGGGACAGATACCGTCATCAAGACGTCGAGCACTACGCTCATAAAACACGCTGTTTTCCCCCATATGTACAGGCGTTTCCAGGAAATGGACGCCGTCGCCAATGCAGTTAAATTCTCCCGTGTCGACTCCACCCTGTTGGCTATGCTCAACCTCTGACTGGTAAGTGTATCGTCGTCCAAATCGCTCGATAGTACGTGGTGGGCAGAAGTGTAGAACGCGTTGTCGAAGTCCGCGTCGAACACGAGGTTTATATAAAGCGCATGTGTCTTCGCGCGATTGATATGCGCGCGAAGTACCGCAGGGACCGTGAGCGTATCCACCTCGACCTCGCGCCAGAAGAAGGGTTGGTCGTCGATAAATTCTTTCCATGGCTCGTAGATAGCGCGGAGAGCACCTATAGCATAATTGTACGAAGAGTGGTCGTCATCTGGGCCCGATCCGCTGCAGAGGGTGTCGAAGATATGCATCCATATTTCAGGTGGCATGACCCTTCGCGTGGGATGCAGACCGCACGGCCAGTACAAGGCCATAGCAACATAAGTATCGTGTCCTGTTACAAATCAGACACGATCCAAGTCGTTAAGTATGCCGCTTACCGAAGCTATCAGTGAAGGACATGATGCGCAACGACGAAGTTTAGGTCGCTGCACTGTTAATCCATGCCCTTATATACTGTGCAAGGCGATTGGTTGATGTAATCGAGCGGAAAAGAGTTTCAGTTCCGCAAAATAAAACTTACAAATTCAATTCAAATCGAAGTTAGGGAAGAATGAACACGACAATCAGCTGCCTACTTCGTCAAACAAATCATGTTATTATGGACGTCAATAGCACTATTATTGATAACCGAACGCAGCATCAACATTCGAAGCTGGGATACAATCCGGGAACGCTGAATTAAACCGGTGGCACAAATGTTGGTGTGCTGCATGTTCAGTTTCCCCCCCCACTATTTTGGACACCATTAGTTCCATTATTCATAATGCATGGGCTTCAGCTGATCCACTTACTTCCGCCAGGAGGATCCTCGACGCTGCACTCGGTCTCCTGTGGGGCTGAATCTACAATCTCTGACCACTCTCTAGCCAAACCGGATAATGTCTGGCGTTTCGCGTTGTAGTTTTTCCGGTCGGCTGATGTCTGGAACACTTGCAGATACACCGTGTCAGGCACATGTGGACGATGGCTGGCCGTAGTCTGTTTTGTGGCGGTAGGCATATGTTTAAACCCTCCTAGTCAGAATGAATACCGCGCCATCAGGGATAACGTTGAAGGACTCACTTGCTCTTTGTTTACCAACGACACAGGAGGAAGACGACTCAGTCAGGTAGGAGCGAGTTTTATATCGGACAATGAAGCGATATCTCTCAGTCAAGTAGGAGCGAGTTTTATATCGGATAAGTAAGCGATATCTGGGTCCATCAAACAACAAGGTTATTCTGTCTCATGTCGGCGACGATCCCCGTCGGAAATTGCGTTGGCTTCCGATCCCCATATAGATAAGATTGATTGATTATCGGTTATCAGCAATTGCCGAACCCAATGCAGACATAAGGATCGTGATATATGTACCATGCGCTGATTCTACATAGGCGTTTCAAGGCTGCTCTTGGCATCTCACCAGAGCACCTCGCCTTCACGTTCATACCATTCCAATTCGTATTTGTCCCATTTGGACACATCACGAACTCGGATAACAAGCTCCTTGCTGAACACGCGGGGGTTCCTTGAGACCAGGATATCAACGAGCTGGGTGTGCGTTATTCCGTGGCAAGCGATAATCGTCTTCAAGCTCCGGCAAATCGCATCTCCAGATGCTGGCGTCGCACTGGCAGCAAGAGATTTGATAATGTTGAATATAAGGTAGGCGACATCCGCATCCATCGAGTCACGTGTACTGATGCGTGACGCCGCCTTGCCACTCATACTAGTCGGCGGGGTCGGGGTCAGGGCACAAACCAAAACCACAAAAAGGTTTCATTTTAGTGTAGGCAAGGTTCTGTGGTCTCAGAATTCCAGTATATATCCCCCAAAAAAAGTTTTTCACCTATTTTTTTGAAACTGCTCCAAATGTCAAAGCAAGGACTCCGGCGCGATAATGGATTTTGAAGTCGAAAATTCGCGCTTCCCAAAAAGGAAACCCTAACCTTAATCTACGGTCACGTGACCATATCCCCGCGGCGATTTCTGAAACTTTTCTTCGTTCTTTCACCGTGCCACCCATCTTTCTGGTGCTCTACACACGTACATTCAACATACAAACATGCCCCTGAAGAAAGGAAGGAAAAAAGCAGATAATCTTGGTGCATTTGCCCTGAAGGTCGGCCTCGGATGAAACAATCTTAACTTAATGCACATACTGAATTTATTTGTAGAGGAAGACTGCGCCCGACAAGAGCACTACTGCGCATACTGCTGCCAAACGCTCTCGATTTGCCTCCCCAGAGCCCTATGTCTCAGAAGAGGACTCTGTGGCAAGTGATGCTCAGAACAGTCCCCATGCTTTCAACACCCAGGTTGCCCCTGAATCGGACTCTGACGACACTGAAGATGAACCCGATATTGATTTCGAGCAGGAGGATGACATACCACACCCAAAAACCCCTGCAGACCTGCAGACTTGGCTGCATCTCAGTGACCAACATCTGGCGGCTCTCCACACTAGCCAGGCTCCTGCACACCGAGGAAGCTATCACAATCGAAAGGTTGGGAAGGAGCTCTCGGTGCGAAGGCAGCAGGAGCTCAGGAAGGCCGAGAAAGAGCAAAAGGAGCGCGAAAAAAAGGAGGATTCACAAGGCAAACTCAAGCCACTCAAATCAAAGACTTTTTCTTCAAGGCAGGCTCCCGTGCTGCCACCATTGTTCAGGAGCCCGTTTCAGTCATTGAGCAGTCCGATAGCGAGCACCCCGATCCTATGGATGTTGATCTGGACTCAGAATCGGTCACTGAAGAGCCTAGTATGAACAGTGGGGAGGAGGAACCACCACATTGGGATGGTGATTTAAATCTGTCTCTAGAGCTGGAAAGCAGCTTACCACAGCATGGAGCCACCATCGAAGACATGGAGGACGAGGAGGATAATTATATCTCTGTCGAGCCATTCCAATTCAGCACCGAGGCGCTCGCAGAGGAAGGTTTGGATGCCTTGCCCTGGGACCCTTCCGAGGAAATTCTCCCTCGTGAAGCAGAAACTCCAACACCTGTCGAACATGTCAATACTCCAGCAGTCATGGAGCAAATTCCCGAGTCCTTGCCCCTTCCCTCCCACACTTCCTCCTTCGCCTTCGAGCCGACATGCTTTCCGCATGAGCAGGGCTTCACAATGCCTCACCGAGCTCAACGCACAAAATTGCCGAGTCCAGTGCCAACCAACTCGGCTGTTGATGTGGCAATTCAAAAATTGCTGGATATCCTTCATCCGCGTCGCACCACCGGCCGTGGCCATAAAAAATCGAACCTGGATCTTGTTACAAGTGCACGGCTTGAGAGCATGATTCGCTTCCTTCGTCTCTACAAGTCATCGGGATACACTGGTTGGATGATGCATTCAGAGACGATTGCAACGGCTAGTGGCAAGTCAGGGTCCAAAAGCTGGCTTGGGCGAAAAATCCGTGAATGGTGTATCAAATTCTGTGAGGACAGCAAAAATATTCCTGATCACCAGTATGGCCGGTGGCATTCCTCTATTCTCTCAGATGAGGACATTGCGGGCGACATTCATATGCACCTGCAGTCGTTGGGGAAATGGGTCTCTGCAAAGGATATTGCACGCTATGTTGCCACATCGGAATTTCAGGCTCGACTTCGCATCAAGCGGAAGATCACTGTCCGTACTGCTCAGCGTTGGATGAAAAAGATGGGTTATCGATGGAAGAAAGAGCTGAAAGGGATGTACTCGGATGGTCATGAGCGACCGGATGTGGTGCATTATCGGCAAAATGTGTTCCTTCCACGATGGCGAGCACTCGAGGCAAGAACACGCTGGTGGAACCGAACAGACACGGACAAGCAGATTAATTTTGACACTGGCATGCGGGTGTATCTCGGCCCTTCGGTGGACGCCCGTATAGTGGTTATATGACGGCATGATGAATCCACGTTCTACGCGAATGATCGCAGGACGCTGCGCTGGGTTCACAAGACAGAAAATGCCACAATCAAGGCCAAAGGCGAGGGAGCCAGTCTTATGGTTGGTGATTTTGTTTCCCCCGATTACGGTTGGATGCGGTCGAAGAAGAAGAACGCGGCGGGGTAAGTCTAAAATTAGACTCCGTGATCGACGCGAAATCTCACCTCTCGTTCCAGGGAATATAAAAATGCGCAGGTCCTTATGAAACCTGGGAAGACACGGGATGGTTATCAAACAACTGGTTCGATCCTTAACCAGGCCACACGCGCGATGGATATTCTGGACGAGGATTATTCAAATGAAAAGCATGCACTTGCTTACGACAACGCCACCATCCACACGGCTCGTGCATCCGACGCGCTCAGTGCTCTCGGCATGACGGTCAAGCCATCAGGGAAATTCAACAAGGTTAAAGATATTGACGGAGTGGCACGTGTTGTCCGGATGCGCGATGCAACTTTCCGTGATGGATCCTCACAATCACTTTATTTGTCGGACGGACGCTTCAAAGGAATGAAAACTCTCATTCAAGAGCGTCGCGCAAAAGGCCACAACCTCCCTGATCCTGATGCCCCCGATCCGAACTCTTTTTCCGGCAAAAAACTCAAAGCTCAATGCGGAACTAATTTTAAATGTCGGCATGCCTCCTCCACGCAATGTTGCCTCAAGAAAATTCTCCATCTGGAGCCCGACTTTCAGGCCCAGAAATCTATGCTCGAAGAGCACTGTGAAAAGCGTGGATATGAAGTCATCTTCTTCCCCAAATACCATCCTGAGCTCAATTTTATTGAGCAATGCTGGGGCTATGCAAAGCGGATCTACCACATGTTTCCCGCGTCTTCCACGGAGGTGGACTTGGAGCGAAATTTACTTGCAGCACCTGACTCAGTTCCTCTTGAATCAATGCGTCGATTTGCGACTCGGTCCTCCAGATTTGCTGATGCATATTATCACGGGTTGAATGGGGCGGATGCAGCATGGGCTAACAAGAAGTACAGGGGGCACAGGACCCTTCCCCCTGCATATCTTGAGGATCTCAGACGTAGGAATCATGGTAGACATTAAAAAGTTTCGTAGTATGCACTCTGACCATAGAAATAACACATTATTTTTCTTCGCCACTGAGATTTCGCGCTTTCCCACGTTACTTGTCACCCATCGGTCACGTTCACGTGACTCGATGGATGCGGATGTCGCCTACCTTACCTATCCCGCTCGATCGCACATCCAAGCATGATACGCTTCCGCAGTTGATCAACATGCGACGCAGATTCTCCCATCTGCCAACTGCGGCCCGAATTGCGAAATAGCGGATGTCCGCAAGGAACGGCGCATCAGAAAATGATATGGCATCGAAATCGACCTCGGTGTCGGTTGCCAAATAAAACTTTTCCAAGCGAGGAACTCGAAACCGCGGCAGGATTGCCACGGCGGTATTGACGGTAAGACTGCAAACGTCGAGACGGAGTTCGACGAGAGAGGCCAAAACTGGTAGCGGCACATCGTCTCCAGGTATGTCCGATATATCGACACGAACGAGCCGCATGATCTTCAAAGAAGACAGCGACGCCATCATATCGCACAACATAGGCCAAGGGACGGACGACCCATCGATCAGGTCGGAGAGAGATAGCGATTGGAGGGAGTGGAGATGCGATTTAGGCATCCAAGTCGAGAAGAACCGAGTATACCGGACGTCGGTCAACAACGGCATGGACGGCGGAAGAGATATAAGCTGCTCGATAGTCCGAGTGTATGATTCGGGAGGAATTAGATGGGCGAACATCAGGTCTGTCTTTAGAGTAGACAGGGAGGACGATCGCATGTGGGGCAACCGAGACAGAATAGCGGCGGTGGATGGATATAATATGGAACAAATGTCCAGAGTGTGAATTTGATCGCGTACAATGTCCAGAGCGCCCAGGATATCATAGGTGAATTGTCCTATGCCCGCGGGTGTCAGTCTACGAATAGCAACGGCCGTGAAATCGCTGAGTTCGATGTACACGGAGAGTTGTGACGCCCGTGCTTTGGCGATAGCAGCGATCACGTCAGGTAGTAGAACATGGCGCAGCGACACGTAGACGGCAGACCAGGCTCTGGGAAGGTCGTCTATTTGGGTCCGCCAGTGCCGGCATACCTGTCGCATGTGCGCACGGTTTGTATCGTACAGTTTGGATGATCGGCGAAGCACCCGAAAGCGTAGAGGATTGATTATGAGGAGGAACAGGTCCACGGGGAGAGCAGTGAATAACGCGAGCTGTGGCAACGGTGTCAGGACTGCAGCTGATACTAATACGTCGACTCTTACGCTTTTGACCGGAGAGGCCG
Organism: Mycena epipterygia; assembly: GCA_029281465.1. Classification (NCBI taxonomy): domain Eukaryota; kingdom Fungi; phylum Basidiomycota; class Agaricomycetes; order Agaricales; family Mycenaceae; genus Mycena; species Mycena epipterygia. The sequence goes on along the minus strand of JARJCQ010000109.1, from coordinate 155,008 downwards.
TGATCCTCGCGAGATCCATGGCGATTATACGGTGGTAAAAGACTGGACAGACAGTGAGAAGAATTGGGGTCGCGTTGACAGGGCACTGGAGTTTGCAATACAACTTGTCCCTTTTAAATCGCGCGACGATAGGGACGGCGATGCCATATGATTGTTCAGGAGGTATGCTCATCCAAGCGAGTCGGACTCGAGATATTCCTCGCAAAAAGAACCGCGAACAGATGGGGCAAACTTTAACCAATAAAAGTGATTGCATCTATAGATCGCGATTAAACATCACGTGTTCAACGCGTACACGATTGCCACCACCGTTTTACCCCTACATCCGCGCAATGCTTCCGATTGGAAGTCGTCCAGATGGCCTTCTCTTACACACGCGCGACCCGTGGTTATCCCGTCATGAAACCAAACGTCCTTCGTGGGACGGATGACTCTGCAGGTGAAGTGGCCCCGACCTCCATAAATGATGCCTCTGAGTTTCAACACGACGGATCGACCAGCCATTTCAATCGCAACTCTTTATCGAAGACCAATCTCGGAGTATCGATAAAAAATAAGAGCAGTGGCGGCACTTCAACCAATTTGCAGACCATATACATCCTTGACCTTAATCCGCGCTGCTCGCAATTGGGGCAGAGATTTTGTCCTCTGGAAAGATTAGATTGCAGCCAAGAGCTCATCAGAACGTCTCCCGGGCCATTTCGCCGAGTTGAGGCACCCGCGCTGGTCCAAGCATCCAGTAAGTTATACTGGCGCTGATCTGTGCATCCGCATTCTCTGCAGGCTTGCTGACCCACCGCATACTTCTTTTCTTGAAACAGAGCAGATACGACGAGATCTATGGAACAGTAGGAGGCTCCGTATGGGAAGTCGTTTGGCCGATTGTCGTGCATCTCACTTCTGACCATATTCCGGGCTTGTTCCATAGTCAAATCTCGACGTTGCACACCATTCAGGTAAAGTCCAAACTTACCTAGCAGAGTGCCGCTGCGAGAGAAACGACGTGACCCATACCTGCTCGTCGTCTAACCAAATGTCCCTCAGTACAGTGAACGTTGCGTCGTAACGCGCAACTGTAATTTATGTCGTCCCAAATCAGACCTGTCGGAGATGGGCGAGCCGCCGATATCACGTCGACTGCTACATGTGATTGGTCTGCATCCGCATTCTTCAATTTCTTCGATGGCCGCTCATCAGAAACTTTTTGTGGGCGGGAGTGATCAACTGCTGCGTTTTTTCGCTTTCTGTCTTTCTGTCCAGATGGACGCCACTCATCATAAACCTTATTTTCAGGAATGCGCGGACCCATTGTAGAGTCCCATTTCATCGCATGGTGGAAGTGAGGTGGGTCTCGAAGATCTGTCTTACATGCATAATACGATCTCAGAAGTCTCCGTCGAAATATACCTGTCACGGACGAGGGGAGCTTCCCTTCGTGTCTCAGGCGAGTTATTTCGTCCAGTGTCTGAGGCTCTCTCATCTCCTGTCTCAAATGACCAGACATCCCAGAGGTAATTTTCCTCTCATCAAAATCTGCATAATTATGGTGCCCTCCGCAGTGAACCCCCGCGATAGTGCAACATAGTACGCTTTGTGATCTTTGCAATGGGCCAGCTCTACCGGGTTCTGATCCCTCGATTTACCTTGGGAAGTGTAATCGGTCATGCCGAAATTTATGAGACCCACCACTTGTTCTCGCAGGACAGACAGCAGAGTGTCATCTTCTAAGAGGACGGTGATATGTGTTACTGTCCGCGTAAGAGGTTACCACGTTGACAGGCAAGTCTTGTATCTGCACATCCCTAGGAGGTGAAACGAGCCGTACAAACAACGTCTCGAGTATCTGCTCATCGTTACTTCCCAGTCACTGCATCCCACCCAACAACAACGGCCTCCTGCCCTTTCGTGATGCACAACTCTGTCGCATCATTGGTTCTAATCATCAAAGGCATCCCAACGCACAAGCGGTAGTTTTCCGGCTATGTGCTCGGATGTGGTCGACGGGGCAGATCCCACAGTCTTTGCCTCAGTATATCATTCATCTTCTTGATTCCAGGACTGTTCACAACCCTTCCACCGCTGATTATCCACCGCTTAGTGCTTATTCTGTCTATCGAAACAGAATTCTATCAGAGTCTTTCTGTTGTCTCTGGCGAATCGCTCTGCACCAAGACGGTTCAGAAACATCTTTTTGCGCATTCAGAGCGGTTAATTACCGACACATTGCGAAACCCAATATCAAATAACTTTGGATTTTCGGGTCTGAACCCAGCAATTCTTGTCCGCAGGAAAGCTACGTCAACTTCTGTGCATGCACCGTATCGCATGTTCTCAAGTGCGGCACGCAGCTTATCATCTTGTTCTGATTGACTCTTTTGCCTCATATTCTGACGAAGGATGACCACGGTGTTGAATGGTTGCCACAAGATTTACCAAGAACAGTGTTCTGATTTTTTTTGTGTCATAGCCTCGGAAACTTGCCAAAGTTACAGCGCCACTGTATAGAGCCGGTCCCGGTCATAGGTGGCAGCTGAGCGAAATTGCCAGCGACAACAATACTCAACGAACCGAAGGAATCATCGTGGATATTGCGGGCTTTCGCTGCCTGAGTCGCTAACATTTGCAAATCGTTGCATGAAACCATGGATTATCTCGTCTAGGAAAATATAATCGACGCCCTGCAAGCGCTCATTCACCGCGGCTATGCTGCACTTTCATTTCGAATACCATCTATGTCGTCCTCGATTTTATTTTTAGGACTCCCGCGGAATCTTGAAAACTGAATGATAAGTGGATCTGTTTAGAAGAGCAGCAACAGAGCCGGTGGGTCCGAGAATCATGTATCTATATTCTTCCTTTCGCATCACAAAAAACGCAGTGATGGATTTTAGAACCTGCGACTTGCCAGTTCCACCCCATTCCTCCAAGATACATCCGTAAGGGCATTCTTTGTGGTGTCGAAGCGTGATCGGCCACTATCCTGAATGCTCGCTCTTGCTCGAGGTTGAGTTTAAACCGAGTAACGATACTAGTCACACCCTCAGCGTGGGCCTGAGCGTCAGTAGGTGCGATTTTGTTAAAATAATCATAAGGCAGGATACTAACGTTATTTTCAACCTGAAGTCTGCGATTTTGCAGGTCGGCGACGGGGGGCATATCTGCCAATTTGTTGGCTATTAATTGTGCGCGCTGATGCTTAACAATGTTATTCCACTCTGTTCTACGTTTGAATGGAGGCAACAGCACATCGATGTCATCTGGAAGTACATCTTCTGCGTGTTCCGTGTCAGCCAACCATCCACAGTTTTGGAGTATGCTCTTCATCTCCTTCGCCTGTGCCAGCAGTTTCAGTGTTCGCGGCCCTTTCTGTTCATCGGTGATATCCGCAGCCATTTCTTCGTCATCTGATCCATAATCGAATTCATTAAGATCGGCTGCAAAGTCATCTTTCACGCCCATAATATTAGTGGTGAAAACCGTAGATCCAGCAGCTTCAGCCGCAGCCATCTTCTTCTTCATTGTCGTGAAATGATCATCTCGTGCATCGTTGCATTCGTACCGTACGTTGAAGTTCCTCATGAGCTCATTCTGTCTGGGTGTGAAGTCGTGCTCGTTGAATATCTGGTCCCAAGTCGATTCAGAATCCTTCAAATCTGCAGGCGACCTCCAAGGCTTAAACAGCGTCATCATAGTCAAACAATAAAATGACCGGTCTCCCTTGTCTGAACGTGGTATAGCTCCACCGATGAAGTTTGGGATAATGGTGTTCAGTCTCGAGAAGTCGCACGATACGGCATGAGACAAGAACAGAGGGTGAGCAGGTATGAACGCGTGTCTTGTAGGCTTGCGGCGCGAATCCAGCTCTGCTTGCTTGTTCACAATAACTTCATCTTCGTCGTCGGTCTCCCAGTCTGAAATGTCTTCCTCTTCTTGCGACTGTGCGCTGGATTCGCGAGCGCTGACATTTCCTGATCTAGCATGAGTTCCTCTTGCAAAAATAGTCTTCCTCATCCTCGAGACCATCCTCACAATCGAGTGATTCACCTTCTTCCTCCAATCGCCTGATTGCCGCTCTATAGTAGTCAGCCTTCATATATTTGGCTAATCTCAACTCATCTTCAAACTCGATCCGTTCTTTCTGATTGCGAGCCTTCTTTTCCGAGCACTGAATCCATTCGTAAAGGGTGACATTGTTGTATACTACCGGTCGGTAACGATAGTCATCCACACCAGAAGTGGCCACAAATATCCCATCCTGCTTGCCTATTGGAACTTTCTCGTGAGCCTCTTCGTCATCAGAGTCGCGAAATCCAGTTTCTGTCAACCAAAAAGAGCGCACAAAAAGGACGTAAGCCTTCCACCAGAATGTCACGTACTTGTGGCTGGCGTAGTGGTCCGGATGACCGAGCAGATACATCGATGCCATAGGACTCCCGATTTCCATTTTCGACGACATGGAGTTGACCATTTTGCGCATAAGATGTCGAGCAGTATCCTTTTCTTCCCAGTTACCACCCAGCATTTCCGAATTTTTTTCGAAGACATGGTAGACCGACGCAAACATCTGATACGACTTCAAACTGAGTTTGGCAATATAATCCGATATATACGCTACCACCGCTTTGACTGCCGTGCCGGACAGCATACTGGTAACGTCGGTGTTGCATCTGGACAAAAACGTGAGCACAGGATGGACCGGGTTCATCATTGGCTCCATATGACGAACGTCAATATGACCATCATCGGAGACTTCCGATTTTGTGTACCTATCCCTAGGAAACCTGGCTCTACATACGTTAGTTCTGGTCAAACAACCTTTCCTGTCGCGTCTTATCTTGAACGCCAGCTTTTTCTTTCTCTTAATACCCTTCCAGTCCTTTTTGAGTGCCTTGGCGGCCTCATCAGTCACGGACAGATAATGTTCGTGAATATTAGAACGTACCAACAAGTCATCGACCTCCTGTCTGTAATACGTCCACCACTCGCGTCGCTTATGACAGCCTCTGCACGGTTCGACGCATTGGTTGCTAGAGCAAAGCACTGGAGGAGCGAGAGGCAAAGTGAGAGTAGGATTCCAAGTAGGTGGATGCGCGTTCGCCATTTGAAGCAGATTTAACGGTGGTGCTGGCCTCCGCCTGAGTACCGCCAAAAAACTCTGACCTATGACAATCTTCAAGATATCGAATGAGCCTTCTAGTAAAACCTGGAATCGCGGCTCATGATCCTTTCGCGTATTTCCTGTGGGGATAGCGAGTTCGCCACCCAGATCACCGTATGTAAGTGGAGAGTAAGGCGGCCCTGTTGTTCGACGGTGCCATAATACGCGTTGGTATGTCCAAAGAGCCCGCGATCTTCTTTCTCCCAGCCAAGAACGTCAGATAAAAAAAGCCTGCACCCATGAATCGAAAGAAACGGGCAGCCGCAACCGGATTCTTTGACATTAACATATTTCGATCATCTGAAGAGAGTATTTCAGGGCGATATTACAGTGTCCGATTGAGCGTAGTATATTGCGAGGGGTGGCGAGCGTCTGTCCAAGCTTGAGTTACAAACCAGAAGGGGTATTGAAAAATGCGATGGTTGACCATATCTCGTTTCGCATGTACTTTTTAGTGGTAACGGAACCCATGACATGACCGGCAACGGCGTCCAGATCCTTGATCAGATCAAAACATATCTTCTCGGCATCAGTTGCCGGTTTCACGTGTTCACCTTTGACAGTCGGTTAGCAATATCTTCCGCAACGTCTGGTTTCACAGCACTCAATCGTCTACTAATGGCCGCGAACTTGGGTCGTTTTGCCAGGAGCTTACTTCCAGTGGACGCGGCTTTCAACTGTTCATGATTGAACGCGACCATCGGGAAATAAGTGTCCATCTGGAACCGCTTGTCGTGATACATCAGCAAACTCTTTTTCCTCGACATATCACCTTGTTTAGCGTGGTGAGTCGGGTGGCCCGATACCACCTTTGCCATAAGGAAAATAACCAAGGGAAACATCCCTGGATAGACTCCGACGTTGTCGTACATACTAACAGGGTCAGCGGACCGTCCTATTCCCAACATTTTACCTTGGTGCGTGAGATGTTGCAACGCGACAGCTTTGATAGTAGTCATAGATGCAGTCGAATATTCCGCTCCAGTCAAACCATGCACTGCAAACGTGCATACACCGGTGGACGTTCCTTGTTCTTCCGGTACTTCGTTGACGGCGGTGGCTCCTGCAGGTACGGAATCGTGAACCTCTCGATTAGTACGTCTGTAGTCCACCACTACCGGTATCCCTCTCTCCTCATAGCTATCTAAGTTTTCTTTAGATATCTCGAGGTCTGTATACCCTTCGTGGTTCAACTTGAGCCACTCCAGCGCATCCAACACCTTCTGCCTGCGGACTAGCATGGGCGTGCGGTCGAAATCTCCTTGCGTGGGGGCAGAGGAACCCGTGAATACAAAGGCCAGAACTTCATTCATTTCTGCTCGACTAGGAGGAAGCTTATTGTAAATTGACAGGACGGGCTGCGAGAACATAACAGCATTAGCACTCATTCTCACTCTCCCGGAATTAACTCTAACGACACATCTATTGTGTCTGACCCTGGCAATCATTATCTGCTCTTGCGTACTGAAGTCCTTGCAACTGCACTGGAACCGGTCCCACCCAATTATGGCGACACAACGCAAATTTAGGGACAACCCGGTTGTTCAAATAAGTTTCGCAATCGACGCATATATCTGTGCAATTTTCGGCGAGAATTGGACCCTCATACTCTTCTATGGGATCTTCCCGCTGGAATCTTTCTTTTCTAGTCACCCCGTTTTGTACAAGCAGTTCCAACGAACCCTTGTATTCGGACAGGGAAGTCAATTTCTGCGCGTTCACCAACCATCCACACACTGCACACCCTCTCTCAACAAACATTTTTGGACTCACGCTCTGGCAATGCTGACTTATAATCCGATGGGCTTGCATCTCAGTCAAAGGTCGAGGAGGGAAAGTGCAATCTTTCAACCTTCCAGTCTCTCGTTTCTGACCATTCTTAGAAGGCTGGCTCTAACATGGGCGAGACGCCGTTTGTGTGATTTCCGAGCGACTGATTTATCTCCATTCCTCATGATTCGATGAGGCCGCTGCGTTATCGCTCGTGGCTCCGAAGGCGACACGTCCACAAATACCGACAATACGTTATCGCAGCTTGAGCAACGATGCAAGCGGTACGCATCTTTACAATGCTGGACAGAAGAGCTATAACGCAAGGGAAACATCGTGCATTCTCGACGCTCTGATCAACTCCATTTTTGTGAGGTTGTCGGTCATTATAGAAAGAGGGATATTCGCAGATATACAGGCCTTGTGCCGCAATAATATTGCTGGAGCTTCGTCTTTCTTACACTGGAACTGGAAGGCATACTCCTTGCTCCTCCAAGCCCGTATGTCGTTGGTATCTACCACATAGCGCTCCAGAAATACACCTTCAAATTTTTGTCTCGCTCCTCCCCCATAGCGTATCAGGTCTGACTCCTCAGCGGTGACACGGAGTGGCTCTGAAAATGATGGCGGACACTGGAATTCGGGCCACGATATATTACATGCGCTAAGCGCGACCAGCGAAGGCCCAAGTATGATAATACGCGGCGAGTACTTGAAACCAAGTACTAATACAACGCCGAACAACAGAGTGTTGTCCAAAATGACTCTGGGAGCCGCCATAAAAATGACAAAATGTGACATCTCGAGAGAAGCACGGACGAAAATTCGCCCAGTATGAGATAGCCTGGTATTTAGACCACCCCAGACCTGCGAAGAGGAACGTCAAGCACGTCAATTAAAAATAGCTGATGTGACGACTGACCAATACACGATCCGATACAGAGAAAACAGGCGCATAGCAATATTGGCGAGGGATACATGGTGGAGGACGATCTTCAGTGCAGCCCCTCTTTTAAAGATTCTCAATAACACGTGAAAATAAGATACCCGCATGAATCATCACCATACATTGACAGATAATAGATTGGCGATCGGTAAATTACGACCATTTGATATCATGATCCACCCAATAAGACTCGTTGTATGAAGCGTATGCGCCCACGGCGATATGGGTCCGCATCCACTCCAAATCTTCGTCGTAATCGTCGAGCGGAAGCCCTTGCCTGAACATTACACTGTCCATCCTCTCAAGAGTGTCCGGCCTCGCCTCCAGGAACGACCGCACGCACTGTGGATCGGCATTCGAAACTGCCAAGGCTGATAGATCAGGACAAGCGTGTGCGGAGCAGTTTTTTTCCGCAGACATCATTCGATCGGCTTCCTGTAGCGCATCGAAGACGTCGGCGTCCGCTGTCAGCACGTCTATCTTGGTGACAGATCCTGCGGCGATGAACAGATCCGCCAATACCGCATCCTCGAAGTCATCCACGTCGAGGATCAAGGTACGAATTACCTGCAACACGTTAGTCGCAGCAGCCATATATCGCACTTCGTCGTCGCCCTGTCCTGTGAATCGCAGTGTCTTGAGGGCCGGCAAATCCATGCTACGAAGCAGAGCAGGAAGAGTAGCATCTCCGACCGCGAAACCGACGTCCAATTCGCTGACATACGGTAAGGTGAAGGTGGCAGCGACATCTGCAGTGATACCGACACAACCAATATTGCGCAAGCAAAATTTCTCCAACCTCGGTGCCGAGGCGAATATGGCCGCAAATTCGTCTAAAGTGGGATAGAAAGGACGGATGATGTTTCGGATGACCAACACAGTTAACGCGGAGAAATTCCCGTCCAACGGCCAGACGAAGCTAGCACGTAGAATCCGGACTGACTGTATGCGTTGCATAGTGCGGCTAATCTCCAGTTCCGAGCCGGTATTTCGAGCAAACGCAGGAACACGACGGGCAACCAAAGACAGAGACGTGACCGCTGACAAGGTTGCCTCGTTCAGATACGACGCAACGTCGAGGAAGGACTGGTAATCCCACAGTTCGACCTGCAACACGCTAATACGATGAAAAGCAGGAGCAACGGAGGCGAGGAGTTTCGGTACGCATTCGCGCCCGTTGATGCCAAGTTCGAGACGAACGTGAAGGGGTAAGTCGCCGGATAGGGAGACCGCGTTCCGGATGGAGGGAGCAACGGTGGCCATGCCCACGTACAACGCAGACCAAAAAGCCGGAGAAGATCGAACCACCGATCGCCAAGTTCTGCATACATGGGACAAATTCGCCAGCACCTTGTTGAATTTAAATCTGCCCGCATAACCGCGGATAGAAGCAAGGCATAGTTCGAACATGAACGCCCAGAGTTCGAACGGTATACGCGAAAAGGCCGTTGACATTTTGTCGGGCACTGAGAAAACGTCAAACACGACCGCCAAAAATAAAGGGAACACACAATTTGACGAGTGGGTGAATTTGCTCTGATCATTAGCAAAGAACGTCAGGGACTTTTATATTACGGGACGGACATACCATGATGCGGATGGATCATCTGGTTTCCGCCAAGAAGGTGGCATCATATGTACGATCAACGATCCGATCACAACACACATACAAACATACATGGACACATTATCAGTGGCTATGCTTCCGAATCCATCTCTCTCTCGTTCACTACAGTCTATCTGTTCTGGTTTCCGCCGCTTGCATTTTGTCAAAGCCAACGTGATTGCTAGAACGAGGGCCTGCCAGGACGGAAGGTGTCTCTACGATGAAGCCTGGACAAGACGCGTTTCTCTTCGACCATACCCATGGGATTCGAGAGCCTGGGGCTTCACCCAAGAGTACCTCCCTTCCATTGGTAGAACCCGACCCATCGACTCTCGACAGATTCTGGAGACGAGTTGCAGAGTTGACGTCCAGATACCACGACACGGATAAGAGGTGGGTCGGCGGATCCGAAATTCTGCGATGGAACGACATCAACAGACAGGCAAGAATCGTACAAAAATTAGCAGACGATGCGGCTAACGGGTTGTTAGGCGTGCAGAAAATGCCTTAACAGCAGAACTAAACGCATATGTATAATTGACGAGGATCAGCCAAGTTGCAGAACTTGCAGACAAGCTAAAATCAGTTGTGATCGTAAACCACGATTTATTTTTGACCTGACCAAGGACGAGTTCTTCCCATCCTTCGAGCAATTCTTGCACATATTCCAGTGCAAGGAAAATGGATGCCTTCGACGATATAAAAAACTGGAAAACACTCGGAACGTGTCAAGCCACAAGACGCCTACCGGACGAGGTGAGATCACTCGTTCCGCGGGATCCAACTTGCAACTGAAATTTACAGCCCAACCGGACGTACACGTATCCACCAGCTCACAGGGACCAGAACCATATCAACCGTCGCACGAGGCGGCGGCTGTACACACCAGCAATGGTGTATTCGGTATGTATCCGCGGCCAATCTGTCTCGCCTCGCACAAGCTCATAATAGGTCCCAGTATGCTCCGGCGCAGCGACATCTAGTAACGACGCCAATTGTGCGGTCGATCGGACCTCTGTGACTCAAGCAATCGGCATCGTGTTGAACCTGTTCGACGAATATCTAGCAACTGAGCCGACAGAGAAGGACGAAGTCATCCAAGTCGCACAGCTACTAGCGAATATGCTGAGGGCCGACCGCGCGCACTTATAGGTCACGCTCGATATTGCCTATGATTTCTTACGTGTATTTGCCCCCCTCCTCCCCCCCCCCCACCCACATTAGCATAGACATGTAGCATATTCTTATAGCATAAAACATATGGGCATAATTATAACGTGATTCAATATCCTAGCGTTTGAGGATAGGGGTTCCGCAGACGATGACCCAGAGTATGTTGCAACCCAAGTGAGGCACTCTCTCGGTAGAATTACTGAGGGTCGCGTTGTAACTCGAGCAGGTGTACCCAACGACCACGAAAGATCCTACTGGCACTTCCGTACCGTTGAATTTAGGTAGCACCTTTTCAAGACGACTGAGATCAGCGTCAAAATCTAAAGTGACTTTGCGCGCGTCATAGATTGGAACTGTGCGCAGAGATTTAGAAAGGCACATGTGTAAACATTATACACTCACTAGGATCGGTGTGCGACAGCAAGGTTTTCGATGCAAATGTCCATGGTTTGGCTGGACTACGTCCCCGTTTAGCTGGCGTAGTAGAGGCGACTGGTGCAAACATGCCAGGAGGTGCAGCTCGGTCTACCCTATCTTCCATAGCTGAATACCAGGTCAGAAAAAGGACACCCAAGACTTATAAATCAACCTTTGCTCGAGCCACCGCCGCTCGCATCAGCAGGGCTAATCATAGTCTGGAACGCAATCGCCTTCTTTTTCGACAACTGAGCGTACATAAGTTCCTCCCCGAAAACGAGACACATTAGAGCCTCGAAGCGTTCCCAATCCTGATTGTGGAATACACCAGACAACCATTTGCGCATGCGCTCCGACTTCGGGCCGAGTTTGACGGGTACAGACACCTGTGATTCAGAGCAAAACAGGGCAGAAACGCAAACCGCCACCCTCTTATCGAGCATGAGACGCTGGGTCGCAGAACTACCAGCAGCCAACTGGCGACTGAGGAGGAGGGGAGACACCCGCGAAGGGTTTATGTAACAAGGTTCCGCGTGCGTAAACAACATGGCGCTGATGGCGTTCCTAAACAGACATCAGGTGTCAAATAAACACAGAGCAAACAAAGTCGCACTCAGGTATCATGTTTTTCATGTGTCCTCCGAACCAGGCACTGAACTTCACGCGACCTCCTTTGACTTCAGAGTCAAACTGAACCCCAGATAGCCGATCCGGATCGTACACAGGTAGCAACTGCCGACCACAACTATAGAATTGTCAGAATAAGCCCATCGACAACAAAATGGCACATCACTGACGGCAGAGGCGGCAAACCACTATAATGAGGACGCAAAGCCTCATCTTGCAGATCCAAATCTGCAACACCGCAAGGAGCAAGTTCATCGCTGGATGATAGATAGTATAAAGGTAGGGTTAAATACAGACACAACATCGACTCACTAGTAGGCCTTGTATGATTCGAGATCTTCCATGAAGGCGGTGGTGGCCTCGAGACGAGAAGCTGAAAGTCTATCGACCGTATTTTGGTCGTCATCCACCATCTGACCTTCGTCGTCGTCACGCCGAGAGGCAGCAGCCACAGCGAAACCACGAGCCAACTCTGCCACAGAAGCCTTAACGTCTTTGGGCTTCATATAAGAAGACACCGGCAAGTCCGATTTAGCGGGTACAAGGTTGGCATGAGGAGGGCCGGAGGGGAGGAGTCGTTCAACTTTGCCATGATGGACGCATATGACGGCCTGATGAAAAGTGAGATTTAAAAAGATGGAAATTTGATGTGAGATCACATTAAACATAACAGCTCACCCGCTCGAATTCTTTTCCACCACAGATTCAGTCTTAGTTTTGTCGTCGGAGTCATCATAGGGAGGATCCCAATCTGGCGAGGGAGATCTGCGCCTAGCCTTACCTTTAGATTTTCTTTGCAAACACGGAGGTGAATCAGCGATCAGCACAGACGTCGGTAATGATAACCCACAATGCAGATGCCATGGATTTCGACGCTTTCAGTCCCTTTGCCAATTCAATCTGATCGAAATCGATACGCTTGAATGGCGATGACTCAAGCGGTTTGTTTTCAGACGTCCGATTGCCGGTGGCGGTTTTCCCTTGCATGTACGTTGAGTACCATTCAGCCATAGCTCTGGACAGAATTAAGCGGTGCAAACAACATAGGAGATTGACACAGACTTAGCTGTATCTTCGTCCATCGAGAAAGGTAATCTGACGTGCACATTAAAACAACAAGCATAATTTTAAACACCGAAATTCACTTAGAAGGGGAGCTATCAGGTTGAGACGGGGACCCGACAACAGAACCTGGTGCGTCCGCAACCTTGCGACGTTTGGGACCTTCGTCTTCACGGGAGTGGGACACGGCAGATCCACGCTTGGCCGTAGAACTTATGCAGTCGAGATATAATTAGCGCACTGAGTGGGACGAAACAATACAAAGGAGTCGCACCTACGGGTGGATAAAGACGGCGGCAGGGCACTGCAAAAATAAAATATCGTTTCAATTGAACACACCGATGCCTGAATCAAACCACGTACGTCGGCATAACACCAGGTGCATGTTTGAACATGCTGATATTCGAGGTGAGAAGACGGTAAATCCTGATTCGAAACAGACGAACCTGTCATCGGCGTCCATTACCTCCAAGTCTCTACGAATTCATAAATACGTGAATGAACAACAACGGAGGGTATCAGACGACAATTACTCTTCTGACGTTGTTCCTATGTCGATGATCTTAGACGGGGATTTGAATCTGAAAATAAAAGCATCACGAATAATACGACAATGGGAGACCAAAGAACGGACAGTGGTCGAGGCTTAGGCCTCTGAGACGACTTGTTGGGTGACGAAGGAGTAGCGGGTTCTTTCGTGCGGGATACAGGAGGAGGAGGAGTTCTAATAGATCGTCGGCGATCAACCCGTTAGGGGGATTAAAGTAGGACAAACATGAATTCAGAACGCTCGCTTTTGCCGTCTTCCGGATCGCTGAGTCGAAAATGAACATCAATCGTTTCAACCGAAAATAAAAATAAAATAAACACACCCGTCATTGATGAAATCGGACTCGTACCTGAGAATAAATATGTCAGCAAAGTAGCTCGATATACGTATATATTAACAGAGGAAATTATTTGTGCTCACTTTTCGTCGTCGCCCGCTTGCGAACCAGAGGGTGAACCCTCGCGAACAGGTTCAAGATCTTCCTTATCGACCAGGACACCGTCATCACTGGAACCGATATGAACATCAGGTAACATCACAACACGAAGGCGGGACGCTCACGAAACCTCTGCTTCGTCATCTACAAAGGGATTGGGGGAAACTTTCCTTTTAGAGTAACGACCGCCTCGAGTGGGACTGCTGGACAGTGGAGCATCCATAATCCGATCGACAATGACGCTATCATCTCTGGACACCATGTGAACAAGCGACCCAAAGACCAAAAAAAAAAAAAACAGAACTGCACGCACGACACTTCTGCGTTGTCATCAACGAACTCTCGACTAACAGTTTTTTTTCTAGGAGTTCTGGTGGCCTTCGACCTGTCGTACACGATTAATGGATGTTTATAAAAAGGCTAAAACAAAAAAACCAAAAAAAAAAAACATGGCGTACTTTGGTTTTGCCTTGGGAGGACTCCTAACAGAGCGCAACATGAACTAAAGGACACAGTCAGAAAGAGCAGCACCCATTTTACACTTTTGCCCATATTATGGATCAAATTGGGTAGCGATAATAAAACGATAGAAGGAGAGAATAACACAGGAAAGACGAAAATGTCGCTTGAGCATTAGGTGAACACACGACGCCCTTTATAGCTAGTGAAATGGATGACAAATCATTAGACATATGGCGATTAAGGCGGATCGGATGAACTATAAAGTTCGGCGGAAAATTAATGACGCGACACGGGCGAGACGAAATATTTTTTTAACACGACGCACAGTGAGAAATAGGCTGAATAAGTCATGCACTCGTACATGTGATTCTTGATCACACCAAATTAAGAAGCACGATATGTTTGATGGGGTGAACCAGTGCACGCGGGATCAACTCAATCATGAATCAAAACACGGACGTCAAGAAATCGCCTGGGCAAGCAGGGCGAGCGCAGCAGAGTATTTCCGCCGGCTATGAAACGGAAAAAACTGTATTCCTTCGCAGGTTTCGAAATCTAACGGATTGGTGGGTCACCGTCTGGATATAAAAGGAACACTCAACACACGATATATATCATCGGCAGCACCTACAGCTTCGACGACATGGACAGACATTACGACCTGGGCAAGGCAGGTAAGAAAATCATGCGCCTGGGTATTGATATTCGATTGACGTCTCGAACGTAGCCGCAGAGCTGGAGGAATTGGCGTCAGCGAGACGAGATGATCTCAAATCGAGGGAAAGCAGGATCACGGTACACCTGGCTGACTTCAAGGTGAGCAAAACGTCGCATGTTTTCCACCGAGTTCTAACGGATATTCAGAGCGAGAACGTCACGGTCGTAGAAACCGGAACCGCCGGCAAAAAAAGTTGGCGCATATGCGCAGGGACGGACGAAGATGGTATCAGCGAAGAGGTAGTGTTTCGACTCCAGGGGGTACTTACCAAGAACAACTTGGTGCCCAAAAACGTGCAAGCGTGCGTAGGCTAGCCATTTATCCTATCAACGACAAACGATGACTGGAACGACTTACCAGATGCCCCCAACACAAGGCCATCCACCTCACACAGCACGCTGAAATATGCGGCATGGAGACAGAAGCATTCAATCAGAGCATTAACAGCATAGGCGCGATCAAAGACTTGTTTGAAGAACACCTGCCCGGCGCGGTCGTGTGGTCTCTGGAGACGGAAGAAGGCCACGCAGGCACTCTATTCAGCGCCAGCAACAGAGTATTTACCTACAGAGCAGACGACCCCACAGAGCAAGACACTGGGTTCCAGAGCGGAGTCGATCCTATGCATATGTTAAACAGACTCAAGGGGAAGGACTTGATACACGCGCCAGAAAACATAGTACAGTACTTCAAGCGAGCAGAAGTGTTATCCGATGAGTAAACAACAGCTATTTCACGAAAAGCGTTAACTCACCCTCCTCCCCCCTCCCCCCCTAGCAAACCCGCCTACGTCACTACAGTACCTGGTAGATTCAAGATCGGGGACATCGTCGAAATGCAGCTGTCGTTCGTCGCGCTGACGAGCTTGCATAAAAAGGTCAAAGTCACTGCGCGTTTGCAAGCACTCACGCTTCTCTCCTCAAAGCACACGAAGGTAAAAATACCGCTCGATCCACTACAATAAATCTGACTATCACCAGGAAGCTGGGGAAGTACGGAGCCAAGCGTTCTTGCGACAAGGGACCTCGACCAGCGTCAGAAGAAAAGTGGGGTATTTCTATGAGGACGAACAAGAGGAGAGGAAGCGCAAAAGACAGCAGAAGGACGACGAGGCGTCGGAAACCCGGTCCGATGAAGAGTAACAATGTGACTCAGATCTGACAGGTCACAGGCAGTGCTAGCTGTTTATACACGTTTATATCACACCTGATTATATTCAAATGAATACGAGCGCCTAGAAGAGGCGCAGCGCATATTACACACACACAGCGCTTAGCATATAACTGCCGATTCAACCTCGCCGACTTTCCGACGCAACAAAGATACCAGTCCATATTGTAAATCTGGACGAGGATATTGAGAGACAAAGTAACTTGTACTATTCTATGCGCTCTACGGCCGACTAAACATTAATCTATCATAACGGGGGCCGGATCAAAGTCTTCCACCAGAGAAGTCAAAATATCCATCGCCAACGATGAAATAATACCGCCATCATCCAACAACGACGGGACGCGAACAAGTCGACGAAGAGCCACCGACTCGGCTTTGGTGTCGACATACGATATAAGCAGCCCAATAGACACGTCTCCCACCGTCAAATCTGTGATAGACGAACATGCTGCAACGTTGGCCGCAAGTACGTGGAAATACAAATTGTCAGCGCGTCCGAGGTCCATGTGGACAAGGCTGTCCAGTTTCGAGAACAAGTCCAGAATGATTCTACAGCAGAGCATCTCTCCCCTGCTCACAACACGGAGGGATTCCACGCGAGATAGAAGGCGAGCATGGCTGTTCAATCGCGACAAAGCGTCCGAATTGAAACCCGTCAGCGTCAGGAGTTCGATGGACGGGAAAAACGCCGAAGCCAATACATCGATGATGTCGCATACACGGGGCGAGCTGATGAGATGGAGAGAATGGAGCGAGTGGAATGTAAAAGCTTGAACACCAGTGATAGGTCCGTCAACCCGACAGTCGTGTATAACGAGCTCCTCTAGGTCGCTGGAGACGGTGAACATGTCCACCAGTTCGGAAGCGGTAGGCGCGAACGTTTGATGTATATTATTCAACTCCAATTTTCGCAAACGACCAAACATGGGCCGAAAACCCCACAACACCGTAGAATGAACGATGCTGAGGGCGTGCAGATTGGGAGTACGACCGGAAAACAGTATAGGCGTGACGTGGAAGAGAGGAGAATATCGCTCCAGTGGGGAATAGGTGGGGCAGGCGAGGTGAAGAGACGCCAGATTTGGGCACTCAGCGGGTTCGAGTATGGAAGCAATAATGCGCATAACAGACGCCGCGGTGGTCGATATGGATACGTGACGCCATAAGCGAGCCGATTTGGCTGCCAGTGCGATTCGGGATTCGTGGGTGTCGGCAACATAACTCCGTGAGGGATACAACGGATCCCGTCTACCGATCCGCCCAAACTCATTGAAGTCAATGGACACGTCAACGGGTAAAAGCCCCATGCGGTCGACTTGCCGTGCGACCAATGCGAGTGAGGTATACGAGCGGACAACCAAGCGCGTCCAAAATTCGGCGTGCTTCTCGATGAATTCACACCAGGGTGGGTAGATGGAGCAGAGCACGTCTCTCGCTCGATTGAAATCCTCTACACACGTCGCAGAATCAGCGCAATATTCGAGGAATATGCGCGACCACAACTCTGGCGGGAGAGGATCCCTGAATTGGAAGCGGCCAGGCCAGTACAGGGCCAGATTTAAATCAGATCCAACTAAGCGGCATGTGAGCAATATGCGAAAGAAACAAAAGCGATATACGCACGCCTCCTAACAGGCACACCTGAGATATAAGCGCGATACATGAAGGGGAGAGGGGAAAGTAAGAGCGTCCACCTGTCAAACGCGCGACTTATATACACTGTACGAGGGATCATCCCGAGCGGAAAAACTATTGAACGACACAGACAGCGGAAAATCACATGTGCGAATTAAGTTGATACCAACAAATAACCGACCCGACGCAAATCAATTATACTTGGCAAAGGAACACATTTACCCGCACCGCTCCTGCATCTACGTCGAGAAATCAATGGATCTGTCTTCGAACCACGCGTGCATATCATCCTCCTCCTCCCAACTATGAGTAGGTTCCTCTGCGCGCAGATACTCCAGTTCTGCGTACCCTGAAAACTGTCGGGCAAGAACGAGGCGCCGGAGGTGATCGAGACGGATCTCCGACACCAAGAGCTGCCTAAGCATCGGGCAAGCGTTCCAATTAGAACCTGCGGAAGCTGCTCGGATCTCGGACGCATAGTTAAACGCCGCGAAGAACGACGAAGACGCCATCCTGAGATCAAGCCGGACCAGATTGTGGAGCAATGCAAAAAGCTGCTGGAAGGTAGACCCGACAACACAGTATCCCACTAGCTGCAGCTCCTCGATCGAATTGAGAATGGAGCCGCATCCGGATATACACGCCAAATCCAAATGCGTATCAAAGTGAAGTCGAAGAGTGTGAAGCAGGGGTAAATTGAGGCGGGTAATCCAGAACGACATGGAACCGTTGCCGCGGAATCGAAGATCCAGAGTCGTGATGGTGGGGAATGGTCTGGACGCCATCACGCCAGCAGGGAAATGATATAGATCGACGTCATCAATTTTAACGGTGCGAACCGCGCTGGAGTTGGACAAGACGATCAAAATCTCTTCCCAAGTGACAGGTCTGTCCTCCAGCAACTCGACTTCGCATGATGGATCGGCAGAAGTGGTGAAAGCCATGGTAGGCAACGGGGTATTGGCATGTCGGACTGATACGGTGGAGTACGAGGGGAACGGACGGCTGTACGGAGATGACATAGCAGAGAAAAGATTGTCCTGGACGAAGAGGTAGAAGTCGTGGAAGTCGGCAGTGCGGAACTGGACGAAAAATACGTCGAGGTCGTCCGAATCGATGAAGTCGAAGGACGAAAGGATCGACATCAACAGACCAGACGTAGCTGCGCTCACACGGAGCTCGACGCAGTTTGCCATCCTATCAGTAACCAGATCCAAAGCGTCGTCCAGCTTATCTTCCACAACGAAATAGTCGAAATTGGGGTCCGCCGCGCGGAAGGCGCTGCCATCTAGCGCGCGGACAGACAAATAAAACGGGCTCCCCATGGCAGAACGGGAAAGCCACGTATTGATGTTATCCAAGGAGGAGAGAGGCGTAATCACGATGCGCGACCAGAAGTTCGGCTCTTTATCAACCATAGACGTCCAATTGTGGGACACACGACGCAACATCCCTCCAGGTGATTTCCTATCTTCCTCTGATGAAAAACATCGCAATTTGGCCCTACAAGGAAACTACACTCTGGCCCTATCATGCCCTCCTCCATGGTTTTGAACCATGGCCAGCATATGAACCAAAAGTCGTGTTCAAACCCATATCCTCGGAAACAGAACTCAGCCAAAATTTCACCAAAACACTTGAGCAAAAGCTCAATTTGAGTCATTTACATTGTCTCTTTCCTTTCCCACTGTTTATTTCGCACTAAATGGTCCTCTTGGTGCCCTATTCATGAAATAAGCACAAAGTGTCATTTGCCACTTTTGAGTTTTACCATCATGTACTGGCCTGCATTTTGGCTCAGAATTGTTCATACACCTTGGAAAAATCAGTAAGAGCCTTCAGAACATCATCTATGACCCTGTGGCATGCTTAATATGGTGAATCAGAATATGAAACAAGATCACCTTAAATCATGAGGTATAGGGTGCCCTGGGTGTCCATTGTCTACTTTAATACTATACCTACATGGGTCAATGCCAAAAGATGTGTTTTGGGATATCTCACACCATGGAGGAGGGCATGATAGGGCCAGAGTGTAATTTCCTTGTAGGGCCAAATTGCGATGTTTTTCATCAGAGGAAGATAGGAAATCACCTGGAGGGTGTCTATGTGGCTTAAGGGAACAAAGTAATACATACAGGACCTATTTCCATTGGTATATTCCCATGATCCTCTGGCCAGGACACAATTTATTAATTTTCGCTATTTTCACCCTATTATTGCACTGTAATAGGCTCTACTGTGTCCCAGTTGGCTTTAAAGAACATAGAACAACATGCCTATAAGGTTAGACCATCCAAAACGGTTGAACTATGAGCCAGGGAAGGGCTGATGTCGAAAATTTCCTTTTGGGGAAGAAAGCGTTAGTGTCCCTAAATGGAAAGTCATCAGCCAAACCTTTGATCCCTATACCCAAATTGTAGAGTCCATCAAGGGCTACAAGAGTCATCTATGGCATTTTGCAATTGGTGGCCCTGTTGGCCCGCAAAATGCAAAATACTTTCGGATAGCCGGAACTTAGTGACAAAAATCAGCATTTAAAGCAACCAGGCATCAATTGCAACCCAATATGGGCAGCCACCAGTCATAGGGCAGCTATAGCACCTCGATACGGACAGCCATCAATTTTAAGGCAATGGCTGGACAGCCATCAAATTCACAGCAATGGCCGGGCTCAGCAATTTAGGCATTTTAATTGAAATGTGACAATTCCTTGTTATTTTAAAGGATGGTTTGCATGCCGCCGCAAGGCGTGCTGATGGCAACAATTATTATTATTATTTTCTGTATTTCTTTGATTTTTTACAATTTTTTTTGGGTGAATTTCCTTTTTTGGATGGGTGCACCCGCCCCCCGCCCCCCGCCCCCCGCCTCCCGAGGATTATCTAATGCAAGTCAGGCGAAAGTCAATTTTTCTTCTTTGCATACAGCATCTGTGACGTCACGTATATCAGTATATCTAGTCACATTGTATGGTAGATACTTAGCCTCATGCATATATATTTTCTTTTCTGAGTTGCCTTTTTGGGCCGGGAAAGGGGCTTACCTAAGGGACTGAATCCAAAAAAATGTCTAAGTCCTGCGGCAGCATGTGTTGTAGCATTTCTCAAGCATGTGCTGCAGCATATTCTGCAGCATGCCTGAGCATGCAAAAATGCTTCTAACTGGAAGGGATACCTCAATGTGCATATCCCTTCTAGTTGGTGTTAAATATTGGGATTAGCAGGTGCGATGGAAAGCGGTACCAGGAACGCGTCGTTCAGTGTAAATATAGCGCTCACTCACTCAATCAAGCCGCGCCTATCAGTGCATCTACCAATTATACAAGAGCGCGCCGGTGTTCCATCGGCCTGGTCAGACACAAAAGATAAAACATACACTCAGCTCTACTTTTATCTTTGGCTATCTCCGATCGGGATCACATCGCCTCACATGCCTTCTTTCACCTTGCACTGGCATGTCGTGCTCAAGCGAGTCGAGTGGTCTGCGGCTCCTGTCCTTCGGTGCGTTCTCGAGCGACAGTTTGGATTAAACCAGATGCTGACGAAGTGTATTGCTGGGTGCGCGGCAAAATCAGACGGAGGCGGGATACGTGGGTTGAGCTCGCTACTCATCCTCAGCGGGATTATGCACAGGATTCAGATGGAAGAGAAGCTCGACCAGCCGCCCTTGCCTTGTGAATACTTCAACCTCATCGGGGGAACGAGCACCGGCGGGTATGCCGTCTGTCGCCTTGACGTGAATACTCAATAATGCATGTCTGCGCTGCAGCCTGATTGCGCTTATGCTAGGCCGGCTGCGGATGTCCGTGGAGGACGCAATCGGGGTGTATGACAAGTTGGCGCAGGACGTGTTCTCAGAGACGAAATTTATTGGTCAGGAGGGGAAGTTCAAAGCATCGCGCCTGGAAGACGCCATCAAGAAATTCGTGAGCGAGAAGGCTCCATCCAAGAATCCGGAGGAGCCAATGAGGGACCCTGCGGCGGGGGGGACTGTCTGCCGGACGTACGTTCCCATTACTCCTATCATGTATCCGCTTTATCGCTCCATGTATAGTTTCGTCTGCGCCCAAAGCGCACACACCATGCGCGGCAACATCCCCGTCCTCTTCCGCACATACGACAGCCCTGAAGAGCCCGCCGCGGTGTGCAAAATATGGGAGGCGACGCGCGCGACGTCCGCCGACCCTACGTTCTTCAAGCGCATCGAGATCGGACCGCGCCGAGAGAGCTTCATCGACGGCGGCCTAGGTCGTAACAACCCTACCGGTACACTCCTCGACGAGGCGAGCACCCTCTTTCCGGGCCGGCGCGTGGCATGCGTCATCAGCATCGGCACGGGTCAGGTCGAGACCACCGCAATCCCTA
Source organism: Mycena epipterygia (assembly GCA_029281465.1). Classification (NCBI taxonomy): domain Eukaryota; kingdom Fungi; phylum Basidiomycota; class Agaricomycetes; order Agaricales; family Mycenaceae; genus Mycena; species Mycena epipterygia. The sequence goes on along the minus strand of JARJCQ010000109.1, from coordinate 132,908 downwards.
AACCCTCCGTGTTCCAGCGCGTCCTCCCGCTCGCCGTCATCCGTGCGATGACGGATATCGCGATTGAATGCGAGGCGACAAACCAGGAGATGACGAAGCGCTTTACGAGGATGCCGCGCGTGTATTTCCGGTTCAATGTCGAGCAGGGGATTCAGAATATCAAGCTCGAGGAGTGGGAACGATTGGGGGAGGTGTCGTCGCATATGAAGAATTACATGCAGCACGAGGGCGTGCGGCAACAATTGGGCGAGCTGGTGCAGGTCTTGAGGGAACAGGTCGGAGTGGTTCCAGCTGGAGAGCTTCTTACAGACTTGGGGTGTAGGGCCGTGGCGGTGCCCGGCAGAAACTTCGTACTTATGTCCCTCTACTTAAATATTATTACACTTACTATTACAAAATCAAGTTGAACTTAGCTGCTTGTAATTCCCAGCAAGCTGCTATTCCACTTAGAACCTAGGATAGACAAGGGCATCATATTGGACATAGTAGATATCAAGCAAGTCAGATGAGAGGCAATAGAGAAGAATGAGAGGTAACAACAATCACAGAGACCTGGCCTGAGAATTTAAATATTAAATGAGGGAAAACATTGATAGGCAGGATGAGAAAGGCTTGGAGTAGATATAGAGAGCTGGAGGGAATAGATGTGAATGGGGCCTCGGATGGGACTGAATCAACAAATGGGAGAAAGGAAGATATTCAACAGACTTAACGGCATAGTAGGGCCAGGTCAATGAACAAGACAGAATTACATCCCAGAAAAGGATGCAACGCTGAAGTGAGCCTCTAATACCTCACAAAAATTGTATTGAAGAAATGTAAAAAGGCTTCAGCAGAGCCACTAAATGAGTAATATATAAGTAAAACAGAGGTTGAATTCCTCATATGAGTTTGTTAAATGAACGATTATTTATTGCATAAGTCCTCGTAACTCTCATAACGTTTTCACAGACAGCCGGTGTTGCGCAAAATAGAAAAGACAGCAGAAGAATAAAAGGTACCGGATCCGGGGTTCGAACGGGTGACTGCACGATTACCTAAAAATAGGACAGCCACTAATTTATCACAAAAATTGTATTGAACTCGATAAAAAAGACTACAAACACAGCCACTAAACGAGTAACTAAGTTGAGGTGATCAAATGAAAAATTCAGGTCCTCAAAATTCTCGTATGAAGTTTGTTTAAATAGACGATTCCTTATTACATAAGTACTCGTAATATTGTTCAAATTTGCAATGCTACATGTATCCCGATTTCTATCAAGAAGATCGTCCATGATACATCCGATGTGGGATAAAAAAGAACACTGTAGATGGCCTGTGATGATCGACGAGCTGGAACTCAGACTGATATTGGGGGGAACAAATAATACCCCACGCAAACTTCTGCTCCTTGCTGGTGCGCCACAATTTCGATTGGGGCATAAATGGTCGACCTTGATACATCGGACAGCTATGTTTTTCTAGACCAATGGCCCGAGTTCATCCACCTCCACTGTGTGTCATGCGCGGTCCAGATAATCAACAGGAGGCACCGTCGATAATATTTTCTGTAGCTGGGTTTATTATTTCCCCTTGGGGCGTCCGCGAGGATTTAAGAACTGTTGGGGCTGAAATACTTCTTTAACAAGGCGAAGCCACTGCGTTCTAGGTGACCTTTGCTATTAGGCGAATCAATTCGTTCTCGGCTCTCACCACTGCCGCGGCCATTCTTGGAGGAGTGAGGGTTACGAAAGCCTTGAACCACGAATGGCAACATCGGCGCTGAATAAGTGCCAGATATCTTGAGTTCGATAAGCGGCATCAATCTAATATTCGAAGCTAAAAAATGGGACCCGAGGCTGAGTTTAAATACGCAGAAGTTGCCGCACGACGTGAGACGCGCAATCGAGTGCGAATCCAAAGTACAATGGTAAATAAAAACCAGGGCCGGTCGAGAAACGTATATGAGTTGAGATGAAATTTTTGAGCTTCAGTATGACATGTCGCGTGAACCATGCAATAGATTTCGGGGTCCGAGGTTAGAAAACAAACTGAACACCCCGCGGAGGTAAATTAGCCGAACTCAAATCAAAGAGGGTCAAACGGCTGGAACCGCGGAATCGAGGACAAATCCAAAGTGATAGCGAATAAAGCGGGAGTCGGGTCCCGAGGTCAACGTAATTGATATCTAGAATTCAGTGCATAGACGTTGGTCGACGACGGGGAAACCAACCTAGGAGGCTGGTGGGTGAATCAATCGAGCATTGATTGAAGCACTGATGGGTAAAGTGTATCTGAAGCCCATGAGACGACAAATCGCGCCACAGGTTTACGGATCCTTACCGTGTGTGGTTGTAGGATGCGCTGCCTACCACATCGTGAAACAATTGCATGTAACCGGCGGAGTGGGGTGATGTTGCAACAGCGAGGAAAGAGATAGGGTTACTTGCGGAGATGAGACTCGGAGCACTAGTGAGCCATTATGTGAGTGAAAACGCAACATGGAAATCCAAAGGAATTACATTCGCTGAGAGGCGCGTAAATAAGTCTAAGAAACTGATCAATAAATTCAGTTAGTGGAGGAAGAACAGAACACCGGTGAGGCAGGTGCGTACATACCGAGGAAATGAATACAGTGTGCATACTTGAGCAGCGCAAGAACATTTATGAAGGAAGGAGCAAAGACGACAAGCAATGAGCCTACCAGAAAATCTACAAAAGCTGTAGACTGGGATTCATTGAGGAAGGACCAGGGGTTGGATCCCAAAGCGTCAGTGGAGGTAACACGATTGCCCGTGGCAAATTAGCTGCAGCATTAGGAAAGCTATTCAGGCACGTGCGGCGGTCAAGGACAATACCATGGAGCGACAACATTGGTAGCTGAGAATACATCTAGCGGAGAACAGGCCTGAAGATGAAGACTCAAAAAGATGGGCAGGGCATCAAGATGAAGATCGGTCGGAAAACATTGAAACAAAAAAAAATAGAGAGGAATGAGAATGGCTCCATCCCGACCCGAACGGGTCTCTGCAGTAAATTCCTAGTGCTGGCAAGGTCCGGTTCGAAAATCGATTCGGACCTGAACCGGACCAAACTGAACGCCAGGCTCAGGTTCGAGGTTCAGCCAATCGCTGAACCTGAACCGAAAGTTCGGTTCAGCGTTTGGGTGAGGGTATTCGCGTTCGAACGCCGAACCTCAACTTGAACCCGAAGCCTCATTTTTGGCAATTCCAGCTATATTTCCAGGCCCTGTGGGTTCAGAATTGATTGGAGATGGACCAATACTCATAAGTTATCTTTCAGGTTACCAACAAGAGAGAATTCAAGAGAATATGACAAATCATGTTCACCAAGACACGGTCAAGACACGGTCATGTGAGTTATTGTTCGAACAAAAATCTCCTTCATGAGAACTTCAAGCCTCATTGACCATTGCAGACTGCTCCTTTTCCCTGCATTTGATGATGATAGGGTAGATATAGACGGTATTCAGCATTGTGCTCGGTCAGAAAATGCTTACCAGAACCTTGAAATCTTTTTCAGGTTCGGACCGCGTTCGAACCTGAACCGAACCTGAACCTGCATTTAGGTTCAAGGTTCAGAGATTGCTGAACCTTGCTAGCACTATAAATGCCATTACTCCACGACATCTGGTGCAAGTGCTGTCCCACCGTTATCGAGCCGACAATGGCTTGTGCTGGAACCTCTTTCTGGATGCATGTAAATTCGAGGAGGAGTTCGAGGCGGGCGCTGCTGGGATGACTGAGAATACTCGCAGAAGAAAAGAAAGTGCTGCCATCCTGCGCATGCCTCGGTCCCGAGTCGAATGGGTCACCTGCATTTATGTCGTCGGAAAATGCCAAGTAGGGCAAGCACGGCCCCATCGCTATTACAGCCAAGGACAGTACCGAAGGCGCGGTCAAAAAATTTCCACTTTGGGACATTTGCAAAGAATTACCCATAGCTCGGTCAGTTCTTAATGGATTTGGATGAGACTATGCTAGATAATTCGGGCTAATTCATATGGAATTAATGATAGAGAGAAACCTGCGAAAATAGTTCATATTGGATGATGTAGGATTTTGGGCCACTTTCAAGATAAATGCAGTCTAGCGAGGTCCAGGCATGTTCAAACAATGTGGTGTTTTGCAACAGACAGCCTGCATAGATTCAGAAACATGTGATAGAGTTGGAACTGTGAATAATTCAGTCTGTGATGCTTGCAGTCAGGTCTGTCGCAAAAACCCTGTTTGGCCTGCAAGGGTTTGAGGCGGCTTGAGACCTTGAAGCGACTTGACAGGGATTATAAGCCACCTACAGAGAGGCTTATAATCCACTGCGAGCCGTTTCAATTCCTTGCAAGGTAGAGGGTGGCTCGCGAGGGCTTTCGATGGCTCTTCGGTTTAGATGGCATGTTTTATTAATATAGTAAAATACAAAGAAAGATTTGGCAATTATGTATTTTCACAACTATTCATTGCGAAAGATCATCATGAAAAGCACCGCAAGACTTTGCACAAAGTCTTCTAAGTCTGGCCGGGCAATGCCGTGAACCATGACGTCACTACTCCACAAACGTAAGATATATGCCTCACGCGGCTCCAACCGCCTCTTTCTACCCAACCACCACCATCCCATTGCTGTACGCCTTGCTGTCGCCGCTGCCCTTTCTGTCGTCGCCGTCACCGCATCGCTTCCGCTGGGTTCCCTTCCAAGAATCTATAAACAGTGTTGACTGCGCCGCAAATTGCTGTTCAGGCTTATGTCGGAGTAGGAAAGCATGGTAGGAATGGTCGGTGTGTACATGAAGTTCTGGGAACGAGCCCTTTTGACGTTGGGCAAAGGTTTTGGATTGTTGGTAAGCACTGAGTTCTAGCACGGTGTTGGTGGGCTGTCTGTCGTGTGTGGCTTCCCCAAGTTGGGTTTCCCTGTTTGCATTTATTCTTCCTGACAATATACAGGATGATACCAAGGACGCCACGGACCCAAAATCCAATGATCGCGCCCTCGTGAGTGTTCTTATTTTCATACCACTGTCTCAGACTGTTGAACCGGCCGCTCGGCCGCCGTCAGCATTCTCCCCAGAGCACGACGGTAATTTACATTCCGTCTTCCTCTCGCGCAGTGTGGTAGTCCTTGGCATTGAATAATCATGTCATTCCATAGCAATCAATCCAATTATACACCTTTTAAACATGTTGAGCTGGATTTTGGTGTAAACAAGGTACATGCAAGCCCGTAATGACTTGAGACTGTGTCAATGGCTTGGAGCGGCTTGACACCATGGCCGTGGATTACGGCCGCTTATAAGGCTTTTGGTGGATTATAAGACTCAAACTATCTGTTGCAAGCCAACCAAAACCTTATGACCGTATACCAGCTTGAAACTGGGCAGAAGCCGTTGAACTCCGAGCAGGATTTTTGCGACATCGGGATAACAGGCAACCCAGCTGGATCTGAAATATTACGTGGATTGAATCAAACACAAGATGTTATGGAATTTTGATTCTATCACATGTTTGAGAATGTTAAAAAGTCTTCCCTAGCTAAAATTCAGACCAGCGGGACATGCATTGGGCATGCCATATCAGATTCATCGCCAAAAAGTCTCAAAATCCTACATCATCCAATATGACATATTTTCACAAGATCTGTTCTATCACTGATTCCGTATGAATTAGCCCGAATTATCTAGCATGGTCACATCCAAATCCATCAAGAACTGACCGAGTTATGCGTAATCCTTTGAAAATGTCCCAAACTAGAAATTTTTTGACCACGCCTTCGGTACTGTCCTTGGCTGTAAGCCGGTATTTCTATAGTTCACTCCTTGTATGGGTTTGTTGCAGACTATGCAGCCTCAGATCGATATTCACCCACATTGTCATTTGGCAGAACACGGTCCGAAAAATGCGAGAAGGCGTCCGTGGAATTAAAAGCGAGCGAGACAATACGAGGAGGCGACGAAGGAAATAATCAGAAAAGTGACAGCGAAAAAAAAAGAAGACTGGATCATGTCCTAGGGCTCAATCCCGAGTCGAACGGCTGACCGGCCCTGCATCGATGTTGTTGCAAGATATTTCCACCATTTGGTGCTAGGGCGGACCCACCACCATCGAGCCGATGTTAAGTAGCTGGTGTTGGTTTCTGTACCTGCATGCAGATCCGAATGTGGGATTTGAAGGATGCCGTGAGTCCACGGTGGACAGGGATAGATGCAAGCCTGCGTTGGTTCGTGCGATATTCAAGGATCATTTTGGGGGACGAGGTTTACCGTAGTTCGCTGTGTGTAAATGTGAAGTGACAGTGACGTACGCACAAAAAAAAGGAGTGACCAGGCGATGCAGGTCTATCTTCAACTTGAAGATAAGCTAGGGGTAAACGGGACGGAAAAATAGTTTTAAAAAAATAAGCCTCGAATTTCGCATGGCTCGAACCCGAGTCGAACGGGTAACCCTGCAGTAAATGGATTATGTACTGGCTGAGTTAATCTGCGCAGGCGCGGTCCCGCCGCCATCGAGCCGATATTAGCCTGTATTAGTTCCTAGATAAATGAGCGAGCGTCGTGGTTTGAGGCGCGCAGAAAGTTCCTTACCAAGGAAATAAGAAAGATGGTGCTATATTTCACGGAAGTACACACCGACCTGCTCCTATGCGAAGCAGAAAAAGAAAATGCAGTGGCATTGCACACAGTTCAAGTCTGGTCTGTACGAACGAATGAGTGCGGCTTGAAATTTCCGGGAGAAGAAGGAAAGATGCTAGAGCTGCATCATTTCATCAAATAAACGGACGGACGTTTCTGGGACCGCCGGGCTGCTGACTGGAGGCTCGCAATCCCAGAAGTTTCATGAATGATGAATAGCAGGAGCAAAAATCCTGCGGTCTAGAGCGGAACGGATGGATGGTAGCATAAATACCGGAGGACGTATAGGCAATTTACGGGTGAGCTAGGAGTTAAGAATGAAGACTCCAGGAGGAAAATAATAATAATAATCCAGGCCCAAGAGCTATGGCTCTATCCCGAGTTCAACGGTGAAAAATTTGAGCAAGCATGATCCCACCGCCATCGAGCCGATACTGGCATCCTTTGGATCCTATGTTTGTAAATGGGTGAGCACCGTGGCTCGACATGAGCAGAAAGCTCCGTACCATCTGCGACATATGGCAGCATCGTATGTGCTCCTGTGCGGAACAGAAACAAAAACGTAGTGGTATTTGGGACAGTCCGAGTCGTCAGTGGGAGTCGAGCTAGGAGTCTTAAGATCTTGTAGTGAGACTGAATATGGTTAAATGCGCAGAAAGTGGCGTAGCCGCCAGAAACGAAGGCTAGAGTCCAGCATTATACTTCCGCGAAGAAAGGATTCGCTCCTGGGATCATCCATGATGTTTTCTGTGCAATTTGGCGCAGGCGCGCTCTCATCGCCATGGATCTGAATCTCGGGTGGGATCCTTGATGGAAGAACGAATATCATAACAAGATTCACTGCTTATATGTGCGTATCTGGAGAGAGTATTTTGGTGGGGAGGTGGGTATGTGAGCTCTGTGCAAATGCAGGAAAGCGTACCTGGAATAAACAGACGGGCAACGTGATATGAGAAAAATCCCGCGCCTGGTCGAAAATGAGGAAGGTAAGAATAAGCGCTCGCGAAAAAAAACGACACCTATGACAAGCAATGGCTCGATCCCGAGTCGAACGGGTGACCTGCATTTATATTCTTCGGACGCAGATTCATATTATTTGCTGCAGGTGCGGTCCCCCGCCATCGAGCCGCTATTTGCGTGGGTGGGATCCTGGATACAACCTGCATGAATCAATGAGCATCAGATCATGGAGTATGCAGGAGACTTGTGAGAAACCCCTCGCTCTCACGCTCCATCGGACTCTCCGGGCTCTCTCCATTCTTCAATTCTTATTGTTTAATTGTTCTTCCTCCATTATTGATCGAGTCTAATTGTTATCCTCCATTCCTTACCATGACTCATTTTATTGTTCTAATTGTTCAACCTTGTCTCACATATTTCAATTCAGTTCTTCCTGTATAAATACTCCTCCAAATTCCTAGCTACTTCGTAGATCAACTTTGTCAGTAGTTGAGAATCTACTCTATTCCTCTCGGAATCCATCCTCTGTTATTCCCTCAACTCACCGCTCGGTGCCAGAATACATCCTCCCGGTCTTCATTTGGATTGCCGATACTTAGGTTCTCACAAGACTGGCCACCAACGAACGGGTTTCGTCGCACACTTCATGGAAGGACAGTAAAAACCTGCACCTGCGTGCCAGGAAATAAAAAGCCCCCTGTGGTATTGGACGCAGCGCAAATCATAGAGCCGTAACCAGCGAATCCTACTGTATACCAGTGACATGGGTCAAGAATGAATGCCGCCTGAAATAGGAGGAATCTGTTAGCAGACGGTGATCGTCACGCGCCGTCTTTTGGACTCTTACTCATCATACCTGGTCGGACATCCCCCCGTTACTCCGCTCGGACTTGTGGCCGCGTATTTCCGATATATATACTTTGTCTTCGTTATCTTGTCCTTGCTTTTGTATCTTGACGCCCCCTTCAATATATCTTTGGGACTCGATATCTTGCGTGACCTGAGCTTCTAACAGAATCTTTGCCGACGAGGAAGAAAGAAGCAACCAAGTACCTTGTACTTCACGGAAGTAAAGCTGCTTGGACCACGGCGAGTGCCAGAGCCAGAGCAGGAAAAACGTCGTGGTGGTAGCGAGTCACATATGTGACTGCGTGACCCACCTTTTCCTTCCCGCCACTTGCCTGCCACTTTTGCGCGTCATCTAGCGCGTGTCCACGCGCCCGTCCGCCCACCTCCGCGCATGCCCGTCATGCGCATGTGCGTCCCGCTCGCTCCATCCACATCAGCCTATGGTGCGGCATACATATATTGTGTTGCGCGCGGCAGTGCGTCTCGCTCCACGCCAGTGTGCTCTTGCCCGACGCCGTTTCCCATCGGGCGAGCCGCCGCCATCACAACGCCAACTAGCCCTTTTCTGAGCGAGTGCATGGGACAAGAGTGCGCTTTGTGTTTTGATTGCTAACCCAAACCGTGCACCATCGCCGTTAAAAAATTATTTTTAAACTCGTTCTTACGTAAGTGAGAGTTCCACCACCCGGGATGGTTTTTTAAGTGATGACGTCTTTGAGCGTTGGATTTCTTGCAATACCTTTCATGTCATGTTTTATCTGATGTCTTTCGTGTCATCTGTCCGTCTTATCTTTCTCGCGTTATCTTGTCTTTCTTGTTATCTGCCCATCTTATCTTGATCACACCTTATATTTGTCGCCAGAATTCAACTACCTGTTGATCCACACCTTAATTTCTATCTTGTGCTCAAGAACATGGATGTGCTCGTCAGCATTTTGCTTAACTGGTAATTTCTGGCCTCACCTCAATGGCTTTTGACTTCTGAAAGCCCGTCCATAAGACTGCATCTACTTTTAGTGTCCCCTCGCCCTTTTGTGGGCCTGCGTAGACTTAGCGTTTCAGGTGCTATCTGAAGGTGAAGTTACAACGCGGTATTCAGGCGATCATGCATTACCCATTGTGAATCCAAATCGGAAAGGCTGTGTACGGTTGATCGAACCTGTATCCGTGATTGCCGAATTTTCCGTCTGTTAATCATAATGTGGCGGTGTAACACCGCTCGTTTCTTTCCTCTCTACATTCGTCTTGGAAGGTATTTACTACTCGTCCGTGCTTCCCTGAATACCACCGAATCTCGATGGATCACTGTTACGTGCACCATGTACTCAGTCGTGGCGGAAGAATATACGAGAATGGTGTCGCGTGATGCAATGATCGTTGTCAATTTCGTGGACAGCCCGAGCATTGTTCGAAGATCATGAATTCATATGCGCGATGGAGCTAATAAGTTGAAGGCCATCATGAAGCGGTTTACCAGACTGGCCTTCGCCACATCAGGAAACACCTTTTTTCTCGGTAGCTGCCAGTCAAACTCCAGAGTACGGGTAGCCATTGTAGCTGCAACTACAGCCTGGTAGCTCATGATAGCGCGGTTAGCGTACCAGCCGCAGATCAGTAGCGCCGGTAGCGCGCGAGCTGTGGATCAGTATCGGCTGATAGCCATCACCCACGGATCAGTAGCCGCTGTAGTTTGCCGGTAGCATTGTTTAAAAATAAAACAGATTCAGCGCTTTACATTAACTCAGAACGATTACTGTTTACCATTGCACCACTAATCATCGCTGTCAAGGATTCAATGGGACGAAATCATTGAGTCGGACCTTGAGACGAAAGTCCAAAAAGTGCCAAGTCATTTGAAACTCAGCGGACACGTGATGATTGCGTGATTGTTTGGGCACCAAATTTTAATACGTCAAACGGATGTCGTCTTTCTAAGTTTCTTCCTTTTAGTTTTCCCCACCACCTCCCCACCCTCTCCCCGTTGTTGCCTCCCTTCTCTAGCTGTCCTCCACTCCGTTCCCTTATGCCTCAGGATGAACATCTCTGGCTCTTCTCCGAGGCTCTCTCACCATTCTGGGCAGACGGGCAATTCCTCGTCGATGCGGCATCCCCTTTCAAATCGTGGGCAAACGCAAGTACCTTAGGGCACGCACAAGCATCTACCAGTACCTCCTTCAACAGGGTTCTTTTCTGCCCAACACAGGATCAAGCAAGATCAAGTCTGTCATTATTCGACAAGATGTGGCGGCGATGCTACATTTGTCTGCATGTGGCTCCTTCAAGATGCCCAGGGTTCCTCCAGCTCAAGTCTCTTCTGAGGATCCTTACCCCTTACCATGCTATACTTGCCTTTTTCGTTGTGGAACCGCCCGGGTGTTTTTGAGGCCAACAGATAGATTGATCAAAAGTGACATGATCCTTTTACTCTCTTCACACTGTGTTCTGATGCTATTCCTGTCCGTAGGCATTTCCGAATTCGGTTTGCGGGTTACATGGATGTGTCTCCGAGTTGTACGTTATTTGTAGCGGAGTTGTACATACCATTCTCGTTTTATAATAATGCACATATTTTCGTGCAATCATCTTTACTGCAATCACAACGAGCATATGAGAGCGGCTATTGTCGCTACCGCTGCTACTGCAGAACTACTAGCTGCTACCCGAATGCTACTGAGCTATCTGCTAAAACTACCAGGCGCTACCAAGAGCCGATGCGTAGCTACTAGGCGCTACCAAGGGGGGTACCTGTCTACCCGACTACCCCAGCTACCGGTGCTACCGAGTGCTCCATAGATAAGCACTTTTTTCCTGATGCAAGTTTCCGCCTAAGCCACTCAGTGTGCACGAGACTAGTAAGTAGACGTTGTGAAACTGAATGCATCCATCTAATTTCGTTGAATATGGGTGCTTGGTACCTAGGAAGGAACTCACCCTGCTGAGCTCACTCAAGGGGGATTTAGACCTGCTCATTGCACCGGGTGTAACTCACAAAGAACGTTCCCGAGGGTCCTTTGGTGGAAGTCGGGATGCCAGAAGAAACATAAAATGAAAAACCGTCGTCATAAGTAGGAATTGGTTCGGAGCGAGATAGGAAAAACCTGAGTCCACTCGGGGTAAGGATACGGTACCACCCGACTGAGCCGGGACGCGCATGAGCAAGTGAGCCGTGGCCAACCATCAGAAGAAAAGCAACCCGCCAACAAAACCAGCTCAGCATCCACTAAGAATCGATGATTTTGAAGACATGTCTTGTAGAAACACGCGAGCGAAGGCTGGAGAGTTTGCAGCCGATAAAATTTTAAGAATTATCCTACTGAATCCATGCTTCTTTTTCCTGCAGACGAAGGAAGTAAGCGAGAAGAGCGATTGCAGGTAAATGAGCACGCAGAAATAGGACAATTTCAAGCATATAAAATCTAATCTGCAACAAGCCAAAGAATAAGCAAATGCCAACAAAATCCGAAATGATTGGCCAATTCACGCAAAGCACGCACACACTGCTAGCCGCCAGCCACCATTTTAGGTGCCATGTGCGCACTTGTCTGCGAACACCTCATGCATATACCGAGTATCCGGCGGCAGGGAGTAGATTAAGTGCATGGTGATCTCGTCTCAAGCTCTCACGGCCGGAGCCACGGCTGGGGAGGAAATGTATGCGTTGAATGGCAGCTGGATTAAATCACTCACCCCAGACAAGTCCTTTATCTATAATTCAAGAGAGATACTGTTTTTTTTTTTTCATTCAATTCGACAGGGAGTGTGACGCGTGACCTCTGGAACATATTCGACACGTCTACAGGGCCCAGGTTAGATCGTGACACCCCCAAAAAATTCAACACCGTCCCAAATGGATGCAGGCGTATCCTAGAATCGTCTGAGACTTTCCGCGGAAGCACAGGGAGCCAGGTAGATTTTGGTTTGAAATACTTGCCTCGGGAATGATATTTATTGCTCGTGTGTTGAGCTCGGGCCTATTTCAGGGCAATCCAAAGCTAAAAATTAATTGAAAGCTCTGTAGAGGGCTCAGGAAGGGCAGAAAATGATATCCATGATTTTTGGAGGTCAAGAGCAGTGTTTTATTATTTTGTGAACCATAGAACCTATTCGACAACTACCCCTGTGACACGTGACAAAGAACCAAAATTCGTATTCGACAACCCCCTGTGATGCGTGACTGTCGAATTGAATAAAAAATACAGTACCCTAGCAGACCAGTACCAGTATGCACTCCTCGCTGCCGACATCGATTGCCATTCGTAAACATTCATCGAGTGATCCTGGCTGGGGTGGGCCGTAATTTATGGGTGGCATACGCAGGTAACGGTCGGTCTGCAAGGGGTGAGGACAAGTGGCGAGCATTTCAAAATGGTGGGTCCCGAGAGGAAAGAGCGGACTCTGAGCGGAGTTTCAATCACGCTCACGTGCACTGATCTTGATGTCGCGCATGCTGATGATCAAGCCCTTCAAATCTGATAAGAGACCTGGGAATATGAGACTGCAGAGGACATGATGGAGAGACCATCCTTTCATTCCTTCATAATTATTGATGGGTGCTGTGATGAAGCAAACCGGGGTTAGCATATCCGTGTTGGCTGAAATTCATTCACCTTCATATTTTGATGATGGGGAGATTACCCATTTACTTACCTAATTTCTCCTATATTGAATGAACAGTGCCATGGATATTACTCAGACATGGTGTACTGAACACTACCTCCCAAACTCGATAGACAGTGCATAAGGTAATCGAGGCTAATCGAGGCCAACCGGGGTTCAACTCCCCGTGTCTCCGTGTCTGGAATAGTTGGGTCTCTGTTGCCTTTTTTTTTCTCTTCTTCGTAATTTCGTTCCATCTCCTGCATTAACATCACCTGTGTCTGCGTGACATGGTATCAAACTTTTGTTTATTTATTCAATGCACAAGTGAGGACAACGAGGGAATATGAAGCTACATACAACCAATAACACATTATTGGAACAGTGGAACCCGAGTACTACAGTTCGAGAGGTCTGGTTATATAGTCAGAATTTGTATAAGAGGCAGGGTATATGGAGGTCACTGTTGCTTTACCTGCCGGCACATAGACTAGCACAAGATCTATTTAGCGACTTACAGCTTCCGTTAGAGCTTAAAAATTACGCAGGAAATTTCGCCCTTGCATTGGTGTATGGGTTGGAGTAATATAAATAATATTCTGGCCAAAACCAATCTAATGTGAGCAGCGTCTAATCATCAAGATAGACAAAGATTTGAAAAAGAAATCAAAAGTTGAAGCCGCAGAGCGGCACACAGACTCGTTCTGCCATGCGCGCGCAGTGGCCTCAAAGCCCAAGTAAAATCATGTTAATCATTCTTTCTGCTATCTTGTTTGAACGGTCACAAAGATTTGGGTGAGGTTTTGGCGGGATGCTGAGATGCCCGGGCTGGTGTAAAATAATCAATATTACGACGCTCTCACTGATTTTGTGCACTGCAATCATGACCTTCAACTACAATGTCAACATCAAGAGGACGGACATTCGTGGCATCGGCGCGACCACGCGGGTGCAAAACTTCCTCAATACACTGAACAATGATATACAAATCCAAGGGGATCCGTATCGACTGCAGCGAGCCGGTTTACTCAAACTAGGGCTGGCCCCCAATGACAAGAACCTGAAGCCTTTGGACAAGAAGAAGCCGACGGGCAAGCCGGGGAAAGCCCTGACCTTAGGAGACTCGCGCCGGGTTGACGCTTGGACCTTAGGGCTGCGGGACCGTACCGTATACGGTAACGGCCGTCGATTCGACGGTTAAATTACGGCTGAACCCGCACCGTATCGCGTACCGTAAGATCATCCTCCAGAGGGTTGCCGGTCAGGTACGGTACAAAAAACGGCCGTATACGGCAGACGGACGGTGAAAATAAAAATAAACTCATGATTAAAAGATGCTACATGCACGCTAGATACCTCCTGGACAGCCAGCCGTGCAAGGCGAAGGCGCTGCTTCACAATCATCAAGGTACGGATGGTCTCCGGCTTCAAGCTGGCTCGCCATAGAGAAATGGTGTCGCAGCCGCCAGAGAAGATGCATTCAACCGCAATGGCAAAGCCTGTAAAATTGTGATAGTAAGTAAGGAAGAGAAAGGTCGAGGACAATAATAACTCACCAGGAATTGAGAAAATGTTGCGTGCAAGGCAGAACAAGTTAAGGACTTGGCACAATGTCCAAGCCACCACTCGATAGGATCACACAAATCGAAGCTTCGACAGGATAAAAAATGCGAAATTCCATTTATTGAATACCTCGGCTCAGGAACAGTCCGATGCGCCCTTGATTGAGTAACTTGGGTGGGTGGCGACTCACGGCTGGACCAATGAGAGCTATAGCGCTAATAACCGACGACAAGAGTCACAATTGCGTCTTGGTTACGGCGAGAAATTGACGTTGGTGCGGGTACAATGACTCGTCCAGCCTGCCAAAATTCGCACGGATGTCCAAGAATTGTAGGGATATTAAGCCAGGGTAGACTTCAGGAATCAAGGCAGAATCTGGAATCCTGATGGATAGGGCAAGTCCCAGTAGCATAAAGGAAGTCACAGATGAGTCCAGGTCCCAGGTATCTAGCAAAGGTTTACCAATTGACTGCAGGGTTTGGAGAGCTCGACTTTACTGCATTCGGATGTGTCAAAAAGCAAAAGTGATTGATCGTGTCACCGTCAGCGGCATCGTCGGGGTTTGAATCACTCGCCATATTCCGTTGATCGATCAACATTATTCACAATAATTCTCGTGTGGTTCTGGAAAGCCGTATACGTGCCGTATATACGGAAATCCGGCCGTATTTTTTGACGGGTATTACGGTTACGGTGTGGCACTAACCGTCCCGTCGAATAACAGGTTCAAGGGCACGCCGGGACGGTACGGCTGACGGTTTATGGGTTACCGTAAAACCGTCTACTACGGTTCGGGTCAGCAGCCCTAGTTGAAAGCGGAAAAGATGGAATCCAGTACCAAGTGAACAGTGACCATTACAGCGAGAGTCTCTTGATGATAATTGGCTTATTGAGCTAATAAATTGTACTCCCAACCAGGTTTGATGCCCGGCAATTTTTTTTCGACCCACCAGCGCAGCGGAAACGGTAACCCTACTGATGACTATTTGTGATGTATCTCACTGTTGGCTGCGAATTGTGCCAAACGCCCTTCGGACGCGTGTTCTACGCAGACGGTACTATGGAATGGTCTTGTCATCCTGGAATTCAAATTTGAGGGATGCGAGGAACATTGCCGCGCGTGACACAGCGGCAGTGTGACGGCAGTGAACAAAATTGCCGCAGCGTCACAGCGGCAAACTTAACTGCCGCAGCGGCACTTACAGCGGGACAGCGGCATTTTCACCGTGCCCTTACAGACGGACCTCTATGCAAAGCTGGGAACGGACAAGGAGTCAACTTGGTATTGGATTCGGGCCGGCATTCTGGTGACCGGGAAATGTATGTGAAAAAATAAATGCATAAAGGAGCAGTATATTGTAGGTGTGGATAATCGGAGTCACGGACGCCCCAGGACCCAGGTCGTAGTGTATTGGGAGGCACCAAGGCACGGCAGTCGATGATGGGCGTGCATTCAGGCACTCCGAGTCGCGCTGTCGCTGTATGCGGAGGCACCAAGGCACGGCAGTCGATGATGGGCGTGCATTCAGGCACTCCGAGTCGTGCTGTCACTGTATGGGGAGGCACCAAGGCACGGCAGTCGATGATGGGCGTGCATTCAGGTACTCCGAGTCGCGCTGTCGCACAGCTTGGTAGGGCCTGATTGTTAGGCGCTGTCCATTCTTTTCGGTTGCTCCCCTCCACCTTCCAGCATAAAAGCATATTTGTCATCGATGCATAGTATAAAGTGCCGTCGCTCTGAGAGTCCGCATCTCGACAAGCATCCACCAATCGCCCACATTTTAGTCCTCATCGTTATCCTACCACATGGCTTCGAATTCGTGAGTCGACTCCATGTTGTATATTACTGCCTTGACCACCGCTGACCCACCTCACAGTGCAAAGGTTGTCACCGTGACCAAAGAAGAGTTTGACGCCAAGACGGCCGCCGTACTTGCGAACGAAAAGGTCGTCGAAACCCCAGAAGTCGATACGAAGGTGTTAGCGGACCTTCTCGGGCTCACCCCTGAAGCGGTGGGCAAGACCTATGTGTGGTTCCCGACCGGGGGACTCGGAGAATCTTGCGAAAAGTGCGGCCGCGTGTTTAGCTTCCTCGATATCGCGGAGAGTGGACTCAAAGTCCACACGAAGGAATTCATGGCGGAGCTCATCACCGGCAAACGGGGGTATATCGTGAACAGCGGGGACACCCAGGAATTCAATTGTCATGATTGCGGCGCCTTGGGTCGCGTGAAGCCAGCAGGGTACCATGGCCCGACCTATGCGTGCCCTAAGTAGTGGGGAATAGCACGATTGCGCATGCCTGTACTGTACGCGTCAATATGATGGAGGGGATAAATGTTTGGAGAGAATTTTGGTGGAGGAGCGGGTACGGTAGGGCAGATTGACATACATGAAGCTCCCCGGGGTGTGCTCTCGCTCGATCTCTACCCTGGCATCTGACAGGATAATTCTATTCAGAAACCCCCCCTTATATAGAAACCCGTTACTTGAAAATATTTTGACGTACTATCAGTGACTAGGAAGCTGGCCACACTAGGAAGCTGGCCATAGGGTGAATATAACACTCTGGAGTGAATCATATCTCACCTTTGTACTTGCACGGTGCAATATGACCCATTGTGCACCCTCAGACCGATTTTCAACCCAAAGTGATGAGTTGATCCAAAGCTGTGCCCGGGTTGATTGCGGTCC
Organism: Mycena epipterygia; assembly: GCA_029281465.1. Taxonomy (NCBI): domain Eukaryota; kingdom Fungi; phylum Basidiomycota; class Agaricomycetes; order Agaricales; family Mycenaceae; genus Mycena; species Mycena epipterygia. The sequence continues at coordinate 115,621 of JARJCQ010000109.1, read as the reverse complement.
GCAGGGTGAGAAAATCAACTTCCTAACTCCGAGCGACCGCCTCGCCTGTTTCTCAACCAATACTTGAGCAATCCAGGACTTTGGGGGCTACTTCTTCTGCCACAACCTTGGACTTCCATTTGGGCATGTAGCTCACGGCGTAAGCCTTTTTATTTACTTCAGAATTCACCAACACAATTGGAACTCTAACTCGACACCTGCAGTCTTCGATTCGAGATACCAATGTGGTCCTCAAGACTACGATTCCAGTGCCTTGCATGAACCATTAAGATAGATAAAACTTTCATACTCTCAATAGCTCACCACGCTAATACCGCCCTGTCTCCCTTGATGTCAGTACAAGTAGAAAATCAGGCTTTCGACACTGGAAAAAAGATTAAATGTCGGGTTCTCGGCAGCATGCCTCGGAAGTAGGATCTGGGTCCAGGTGGGTCCATCGGCTTCCAATGAACCCTCCTATAACTTATTTTGGCCAACGGCGCCATACCGCTGGTACAACTCCCTCACTTAGCTCACAGTGTGGATCCCGCCACTCACAGTTCTCATGGGACGACTCCGGTACTGCAGTTTTGCATCAGCAAAACAGAATCCTTTTGGCTGATCTGGGGCCAGACCCACCAGACGTCCCATCCCGCCAGAATTATTTCTGGCAGCATAATTACCTCTACGGGGCCAGAATTAATTGTGGCGCCAATATTGATCAATACGCAATTCTGCTGCCAGATATGTCCCAATTTAGGCCACAGAATGGTAACCATTATCGTGCCAGCCGATTCATTGCAATTTCCCCCCTGGATTTCAGCACAAATAGATCATATTCATAGGGTACATACTTCACAGGGTGTATATAGATAGTATGTATAGAATGAAGTCAGCGTCGAGAGATGATTTTTGTATAGGCGGGAAATATTGGGGGAGCGGGCTGTCGGGGTGTCAGTGTGGAGTAAGGATTGCCAGACAATCAATCACATACCTACTAGTCCTCCTCGTCGGAGGTCACTATCATGGAACGCGGATCCATATACCCCTCGCTTGACGTGTCAGCACCGCCATCTCCGAGCAAGGCAGAGTCGCCGGCGAAAGTGGCTTATTCGAGTCCATCGGCGAGGCCGGATCGGACAAGATGCCATCGAGGAAGATCGCAACGAGCGAGCCGCAGCTGCCTCGCTGAGTAGCGCGCAAGGGTGAGCATACACTGGCACAGGCGTGTGAGTATCGGGGTAATATAATCAGTAATGTGGACACATACCAAGCGTGAACGCAAACAGGCTATGGGTGGGTTGATGCATGTTACGACGTGCCGGGTCGAGCAGTGGGAAGATCTGCACTGCATAAGAAGGGTGTAGATAAAAAAAAGAAACAAAGACCGACCTCGAGAGGGCACATCCGCAGCGTGGCGCGGAAAGCTGCATAGATTGGGAAAGAAAGATATCAGCGGCAAATCAAAGCAAGGAGACCGAGACCGTGGCAGGAAATAATAACATACCTGCAAAACGACGCAGGCCCCATCTATCAAACTGTCAATCTGTCGCCGACCGCAGACATGTGGTCATGGGCAAGCTGGAGGATCTTAGACGATGGGACGATGAAAAGGGGTTTGAAGGAGAGAGACGACGAAAAAGGAGACTCAACACCGAGTTTCTGGAGAACGATGTCGAGGCCGGGGTTGCTGGGTGCTATTATCGTTAGGGAAGCGGGTGAGAGAAAACAGACCTTGTATATTTGGGAAAGTTTCCAGGCATGAGTGCGCAAACTGGGCCGTCGAAGGCGGGAAGGCAAGACTTTGTGGGGAGTGAGGTGGGGGAAAGGAAGAAAGATGTTTGGCGTTCGACAACCAACCATCTTTTGTGCACGTGTTATGCTCGCGGCAATCTTTCGCCGTCGGTCGGACGTCTTCGGACTCTCACGATCTGTCAGTTCTTTTCGGATGTCAACAGTTCGACATCAGGGCCGGTCATTCCAGACCTTAAATCGCGATGTTGTCGCAGCCAACCCATCCATTCCCTCCCAATCTCATTTTGAAGGCACCCTTGCTATTAACTTTTGTTCCGTAGTCTGGCGGCACAAGTTCAATATCTGACGGTCATCGAACTTGCGGAAAGTTCTGGGTAGATTTCCCGATATCGAAACTGGATCGTCGAGCCCGAATATCAGGGACGAAACCGTCTTGCAACCATCGTCCATCTGGACACTCTTCTTCGCGGTGCACATCTTCCCGTTTACGGCTCACAACATATTCCGGTTGGATTTCACTATACTTACTCACTCGCCGCATTTACGGCTTTCCATGTAAATCAATATGTGGACCACCATGCGAGCGAGATAGCATTCTAACATACACTTCAATTAACTGCTCTGTTGAGTTCATAATTATAATCCTACTGGACTCTCATGTGCTCGAATAATTCTGGCGATCTATCCGAAACTGGCGTAGTTACTCAGTTCTAGGAGGGTTGGCTATTTTTTGTAATCTGGCGAATCTGGGGCCATGCTCGCCAGAGGCACCAGAGACACCAAGCGTCCCAAAGACATTCTGTTTTGCTGATGCGGAGCCGACGACCCCCGCCTGTCGTACTCGCACCCGCCCTACCCGCGTCAACCATAACCGGTGCATTTTAGATGGCGCTGCGTGTTCCCATTTCCCTTTGCGTGCGTGTCCTAACCATGACATGCGCTCACTCTGTAGGCGTCTCTCGTCTCCGCAGGGCCGGCGCACTGCATCTACGATCGTGAGCAAGTTCACTGAGTTGCACCCGGCGCGAGGCATTCATCCACATCAGTGCCATTCTCCCTTGAAGCGAATCAGTGTCGGCGATCCACTCTACGCGGCTCGCGCCTCCGCCTCCGCTGTCCGTGATGCTCCGCTCCACTCACTGACCAGCAGCTCATTTATGGGCACCCCGCACGGATGCACGTGCGTGACTCTCACTGCTTTCGTTCGCGTACTCCTCCCGCCGTTGCGTGCCGCTCGTCCTGCCCACGTCCGTTCCGCTCATCCTCGAGCTCGCCCTTTTGTGCAGACACCCGCGCGTAACGCACAGAGTGCTGGGATGTATGTGCGGGTGGATATTTATTTTCTTACCATCGTGCGTGTCCGAGGGGATGGGAAGCGCGTGCGCGTCCGTGCGGGCTTCGTCTCCCGTTGCGTGTGTGTGCTGAATGCACTGCCCATCAAGCCCAAGGATCCCTTACGCCCCTGCCGTCCATATCCACCCCAATACATACAGCCCTTTTGTCGGTAAAACAGAACCAGTTGCTCGTCGGTGATATTGGTGAACAATAGTTACTTACCAGTTCTTGAGTTGAATGGCTTTGCATATGGCCATGCACGTAGTCGCAAATTGGGGGTAGAGCAGGTTAGGGTTAGATGAAGTTTATTGAAAACAGTACGTTGGTCAGGGCTCCCCATTCACGGGAGGCTGCGGGTTGAAACGTAGTGGGGACGCGCCCCAATCGCCTCGTGGCGTGCGGTAAGGCCCGCGATCGAGATTACTTATCAAGATAGATTGCGAATGGCGTAAGTACAGGAATAGTAGTATAAACAGTGGAAATTGATGGAAAGGGCGCCCCAAAGCCTGAGGACAGCGGGGCAGAAGAGATAAATCAGGGAACGGAGGAAATGATATTATGGTTGAAGTCCTGTTCCGAGTCTTTAGGTGCTGGAAAGCGCTCTCCATTAGAACAAGGGTGCCCATCCGTTCAACAAACGAAAAACGACGTACGGAAGAGGAAATAGCCCGAAAGCCGACGGGCCGTACGCCTTGCCAAAGACGACCGCCGACAAATTAATGTAGACCCATTTGTCGGAGATGTAGAACTTGGCATTGCCGTTAAGCATCGAGATGTTAAAGGTCACGGCGATGCCGTCCGCGAGATTTCCTTCCACATCGGTTAGCTTGAACGTCCCCAAGATAGGGACGCGGGCAGAAAATGTCGCGTTCATGACGAGCTTGGCATCCATGTATCCGTTAAGCTTACAATAATCAGCAGGTCTGAAAGCGGCGGTGGACCATTCTCACAAGCCATGTAACGCCCCACAAGGGCACTTCAACGGTAAAGTCGTAGCGGCCAGGGTCGGAACTACCGAAGACGGGCGGACCAGCGAGGGCGAAGACGTGAACCTCCTCGCCATCTGAGGCCTTTGACGAATAATGATGCCCGTCGACGAAATTGTCGACATCTTGGACTGCAGCGCGTTAGCATGCTCCCGGTGGCCGTAGAAATCAGCGCAGATACCAATAGTCTGGAGTGGATTTGTGGCCATGTTTTTGCTCGATGAGTTTAGGATGAAGTCTGAGATGGGGGCTCTACCCAGGATGTAACACGGACTTTATACCTTTACCGACACAGCTAACTTTGAAGGGGTACGCTTCTGTTTTTGGCGGTGTGGCCGGTGGGTCGTACAGAGAGACAGCGTGAGCCATGACATAATTCCGCAATTTAAAGGGGAACATTGGATGCCTCCTGTCAAACTCAAAGGATGAAGAAAACACAAAATTAGATGGCTGGTTAAATATTTAAAGGGAGACACCGAGGCACATGAACCCGACTTCTTGCTCGTGAACCGACCCCAGTTATTAGCATGAAACTAAACCTTATCGATTCAACATGCCGCGGAAGAAGTGGATTCTGAATTTTACAGCGAGACAGATAAACATCGACACCAGAAAATCCGCAATTGTTGAAGCTCCGATATGAATTTCAAAATCTGATCCTCCAAAGCGATGGCTCGAAATTTAGCCCTCGCAGGGTGTGAGGTCCGCGTGAATCCGAGGTGTCGGATGGGGAGCAGGACCCCGCGAGAGTCGTCAAGAAACCCACTTTTGACCCTTCACGTAATCATCCATTCACAAGGGTACATGAAATTCTGCCGTCAAGCCGGAGCTTCTCAGGTCCCGGATCGAACCAATAAACGCAAAATTAGGTGACCCGAATCCGGCAAGTGGTAGTCTTTTGAAAGAGACGCTTTACACGTCCGGTCGGACCTCCTGCACAAGTGAATTGAAGAAGATTCAGCGGCGCTGACAGACGCAGCGCTTGATGCCATGTCCTACTACTCTGCGGGTGCACCGCTCCAGACGTTGAATGAATTTGGCATACTTACCGTGTATCACCGCAATGGACGAAACGGATCTCATATCTAAGCCGCACAAGTGGAGCCCGACGTCACGAAAGCCGGAGTTTTTCATGCTCCGGTTTTAATTTCCATCTTGCCCTTAATTTGTACGTGAGCGCGACATAGCCGGTGACTATGGGTTCCATCCGGTCCTAACTATATTCTCCCTTTAATGAATGCAACGATTAAAGCTTCCTTATTGGGAGAGCTCCAGACCACTTTCCACCCTAAGTGACCTAAATAAATTGTGACTTTATTTAAGGGGTCAGTGAGCTTAAATAAATTCAGACCTTATTTGAGGCATCGGTGAGCTTAAATTTATTTATTTAAGCGGGAATCGCCTTGAAATAAATCCGTCAGGGTGGCTGGGTACGCTTTCCTCCATTCCACCGACTCTCGCCAACTCTGGAGAAAACGGATTAAGGTGTCAAGGAGCTGTATGTGCAACCGGCGGGGAGCTTTTGAGTGCATATATAGGTAGATTTGGGGTACCTTACAGCATGTACTAATGTAGTTGATTACGTAGTGACTTGCTCGCGCGCGCGCGCAAATTTAATATTTGTACAGAGGAACCGTCATAGAACATGTTTCGCCGCATACTTCACGGAAAACAGTACAAACCTGCACCTGCGTGCCAGGAAATAAAAAGACCCCTGTGGTATTGGACACAGCGCGAATCATGGAGCCGTACCAGCGAATCCTTCTGCATACCAGTGACATGGGTTAAGAATGAATGCCGCCTGAAGTAGGAAGAATCTTTGAAGAAAAGAAGCAACCAAGTACCTTGTACTTTGGACCACAGCGAGCGCCAAGCCAGAGCAGTCACTGCGTTTTCTGCTAAATATCTCGCCCTAAGATAGCCCGGAGATACCTCAGGTATCTCATGCTATCTGTACCTGTGATACTTGAGTTATCTGGGTGCAGATACCACTGAGATAGTTCCTTCTTCCCACCTATCCACAACCGTAGATAGATGAGGTTTCCCACCTATCCACATTGATGGTACATTTCCTATTTCAGTTATACCACAGGCTATAACACGAGATATGTCTTGCGTTTTTTTGCGCATAGAATAGTGATAAGAAGATAAAATTAGAATGTCGATTAGATTAGTCGATTAGACATGTAGATTAGATTCGGGTCCCGTGTTCTCCTGCCGACATTCCGTACCCGCCTAGTCTCTTATAAACAGACGCTACAAACGTTGATGCTCATGCCTCGCATACTCACCATGACCAGGTTTACCGCGAAAGACACCGAGCTCGCTGCCTGTACACAGTGTTTTTAACGGAAAGCCACACCGGTCCATCCACACACGCGTGCATTATACTTGGACGACGGCGACGCGTCCCAGACCGGTGGGTAGGTATCACGGATGGATGGAAAGTTTCGTGTTACTGATACGAGAACCGCCACAGACTAGTACCAGGTGAGATTTTCATTTGCTATGGCAGATGGAGATGGACGGCTGATAATTAAAACAAACAGGCTCAGACACCGACGGACAGAGGTACGTTGGCAGATGGCTGGATATTAGACATGTTTTTAATCTCTGTTTGTACCCGTTTTGCCGACCCGCCACGATCCGTCGGATGGACAGGATAACAGCCTAGCACTGTGCAATTGAGCACCCGAATCAACACAATAAAAGTGGCTGTGACTGTTAGATCGATCACATTCGGCCGCGCGGACGACGCACGATTATTTAACGCAATGTGCTGGCCACCTTGAAAACAAGGATCTAAACACATGCTCTGGAGCCTGTGTATAGATAAAATCAGTTCTGACTGGAGGAAAGAATAGAAACTGTCGACACACACTTCTTGCAAGTCACCCAAATATAGCATGCAGCCTCCGAAGCCCCGACTGGGGTATCCAGGTAAGTGCTAACCCAGCCTGCAGCGTCGGTGTTCATTATAACCCATGTATCCAACGGCTCCTGAGCGGCGAGGCGCTGCTTCCGAAGTTGATCCAGCCGTCTGGCCATCAGGACGGTGGGACGCGGTGGGAGGAACGTCGCCGCGGGGGGGAAAAGGCCGGTGTTTCTTGGTGTACGAGGCAGGCATGGACTTAGAAAAAGAAAGTTCACCTGTTTGAAGTGACGAGTCAGCTTTTGAGCGCCAGAACGGTGAGAGTTCACAAGAGATATCCCACCATTATGCGTGAGGATAATTCAAGTAGCACACCCATCTCGCGGTCGAGATGGGCAAGCCTGGATAATGGTAAGGTGGCGGTGAGTAATGAAGATAGCGACAGGTAGATATTTGGGATAGTTTGGCTATCCACGCGTGGATAGCACCGAAATAGCCCAGATATCCTCAACCAGAGAAAGTTAGACGGGATTTGATCCAATCACAGGATATCTGTGCAGCTAGGTGAGATAGGTTGAGTATCTGAGCTATCTGACCCCTGGTCAATTTTAGAGAAAACGCAGTGAGTGGTGGTAGCGAGTCACATATGTGACTGCGTGACTCACCTTTTCCTTCCCGCCACATGTCTGCCACTTTTGCGCGTCATCTAGCGCGTGTCCAGTCCACGGCCCCGCCCGCCCACCTCCGCGCATGCGCGTCCCGCTCGCTTCATCCACATCTGCCTATGGTGCGGCATACATATATCGCGTCGCGCGCGGTGCGTCTCCGAGTCGCTCCACGCCAGTGCGCTCGGCCCTTGCCCGACGCCGTCGCCGTCGGGCTCTCCGCCGCCATCGCAACGCCGACAACCGAGTGCATGGGACATTGTGCTTTGATTGCTAACCCAAACCGTGCACCATCGGTGCCGACGACTCCCGCCTGTCGTACTCGCGCCCGCCCTGCCCGCATCAACCGTAACAGGCGCATTTGACATGGCGCTGCGTGTTCCCATTTCTCCTTGCCTGCGCGTCCTAATCATGACATGCGCTCCGTCTCTCGTCTCGGCAGGGCCGGCGCGTTGCATCTAAGATCGCGAGCAAGTTCACTGGGTTGCGCCCGACGCGGGGCATTGATCCACATCAGTGCCGTTCTCCCATGAAACGAAACAGGCGACCCACTCTACGCGGCTCGCACCTCCGCCTCCGCTGTCCGTGATGCTCTGCTCCAGTCACTGACCAGCAGGTCATAGGATACCCCGCGCGCGTGCATGACTCTCTCATTGCTTTCGTTCGCGTGCTCCTCCCGCCGTTGCGTGCCGTTCGCCCTGCCCACGTCCGTTCCGCTCATCTCCGAGCTCGCCATTTGTGCAGACACCCCGCGCGCAACGCACAGAACGCTGGGACGCATGTGCGGGTGGGTATTTATTTTCTTATCATCGTGCGTGTCCGAGAGAGTCATCAAGCCCAAGGATCCCTTACGCCGTACCCACCCCAATACATACAACCCTTTTGTCAGTAAAACAGAACCAGTTGCTCGTCGGTGACATTCGCGAACGAGCGGTACTTGGCAGTTCTTGACTTGAAATTGCCTTGCATGTGCGCCTCTCGCACAAGAAAAGCACCAGGAATGCGCCCCATTCAATGTAAGCAAAGTCTGGCCTCTGGAAGTATCGTGAGCTGATTCACCAGTGGTCACCGAACACTGCAGGACGTAATTAGGTTGAACAAGACCCAATAGCGCTCGGAGCGCACATGCTTCCCATGACCGATTGAGTGTATACGCATGAATTACCGTTCGACTCGGGATTGAGTCGTATATTTTTGAACACATGGGAAAACAACATAAATGCGTTCGTGCCAAATCCAGGGAAACGACTGTCGAATGACATTTACTACCCGATAAAACCTACCGTATGCATGCAACACCAAGGACCCAAGTAATAACACGACGACCCAATAGTGCGTGGCGCACGCCTGCTCCCAATAGTTATCCGAATTGCATGCAGGAACTCCCGTTCGATCCGGGCTTGGACCATAAGTAACGGACAAAATCTCTTTTTAAAAAGCTTGCAGTTTTTGGTACAAGTCCGTCGATGCTTTGAAGGCACAAGTAGCATTGGTGAACCAGTCACATTTTGTTCTGCTACTGTTCTGCTACACGGAAGAAGGTCCGCGGAACACAAGGCACGGAACAACCCCCGCCCGTGCGCGTCGCGAAAAGAAACATATATACCACCGGGAACGGCTCGACCTAGTCGAACGGGCCTTCCTGCACCGAACCGATATTAGCTTCAGTTGGTTCTTGTCGCTGTGTGCATGTTTACAGCCGACTTTGAAGACCGCTGCGGTTTGAGCCCGTACATTCATTAGCCGTGGTGCGAGATTACGATCAAAACGTAGCCGGAAATTCGGGTTATTCTCTGCGTATCCTGAAGCACGAAGCGAGTTCACTGTGCTCAACGAAAAGAGAGGGTTATGGCATGAAACGATACGGCGTCAAAAATAATTTACTCAAAGTGCAATGACGTGATCCCGAGTCGAACGGGTAACCTGCATTTATAAGGAGAAAATAAATCTAAGTAGAGCAGGCGCGGTCCCACCGCTATCGAGCCGATATTAACTTGGTTTGGATCCTGTATCTGGGACCCAGCGTAAATACAAGAGCAACACAATATGAGGATGAATCTGAACCTGCCAGTCTCTCTTTATTTTAATTGAAATAAACAGAATTGACTCAACAAAAGACAACAGAGCACAGGGGAATGGCTCGATCCCGGGTCGAATGAGTGATCTATAATAGAGAATTCTCCCAATTTCGCTTCAGGCGGACGCGGTCCCACCGCCATCAAGCCGATATAAGCCTGTGTTGATTCGTGTATCTGTATGAATATTTGAGCACAATTTCGAAAGATGGGGTGAGTTTGTTGTGTGCTGAGTGTAAATGTGAAGTGACTGACGTACATGGCAAAGACACGAGTTGAAAGCCGGTCTGGGTCGATCTTCGAGCTGAACGTAAGCTAGGGGGGAAATGGGGAGGAAAGATATAGAAAAAACAAGGTGATACCATGGCATGGCTCGATCCCGAGTCGAACGGACTTCTCCTGCATTATCCAATCTGAGGAGTTCTTCATCTAAAGCAGGCATCGTACCTCCGCTGTCGAGCCGATAGTCACACACATTGGTGAGTGTGCTGAAAATTATGTGCAAAGACATGAACACGGCAAGGAATTTCGGCGCCTGACACTGAAATAAAGACCAGGAGCAGGTGTTATGGTGCCACAAAGAAAATCGCGTCAGCGAACATCGACCGATAACCTTCTGTGCAAATTCGAGAAGACGTACTGTATTTTTTGTTCAATTCAACAGTAACTCACAGGGGGGGTTGTCGAATAGGTTCAATGGTGCACAATTTTTTTTTTAAAACGTCTTTCAGCAGCGAGGACGCCACAAATAAATTTCTTGTGAATCCTGCATCGAAACTGGCCATTGTCCGTCTTTTTTTTTCAATTTTTAGCTTGATATCAGTCTAAATACAATAAAATCTCACAAAATCCCTGGGAGAACCTAATTAATTTAAACCAATTTCTGCCTGAATTTCCCTGCTTCCACAGAAAAATCTAAACAGTTCTACGATGTCCCTGCATTGTTTTGGGACAATGTCGAATTTTTTGTGGTTGTCAGGGTCCAACTTGGCCTGTGTCAAAGTGTCGAATATGTTGAATGTGTCACCCCCCCTGTCGAATTGAATGAAATAATACAGTATACTGGAGCAGGATACAACACGGCAGCGCCAAATGCTTCGACGTTGTCTGGGATGCAATACGCAACATTTCTGTTCCCCATCTACGTAATCGGGTTTTGAAAAGAGCAAGGCTTTGTCCGTGTTTGGTCCCAATTATGTGACGCGACGGGCACGTGCAGTCATTAGTCCGATAAGTGCTGGTCTTCGCTATTCCTTCATGCGAGTACCGGAGATCCCAACATCGGATAGCAGTAAGAAATAAAGACGCTGGGTGGAATTTCGCCCCTCCAATTAATTCTAGTCTCGGAATGGAGGGAGAAGGAAAAGAGGAAGCCGTGGGATTTGACTTTGTCCGTATTTGGCACCCAGTACGCGACGCGACGCCGGGCACGTGAGGGTTTTTGGTTGATTGGAACTTATTTTTGTTTGATTCAAACTCCGATTTCAGCGCCCGCAGCCGGCGGTGAAAATTAACAAAAACTAAACAATGAAGAGCTTCAAGCTCATATAGAATCATTATCTGAGAAGAAAACTCAATGTTGAGCAATGCTTGGCCTCAGATCCTAACTGATTCAGCGTAAAACCAGTGAAAATGGTGTTTTGGACAAGATTTCACCATCTGACTGGGCTTCGTGGAAGCGCCTCGACAGTCCAGGTACAGTTAACACGAAGACGAGACCCATCAGAGATTGGTCGAATGCTATAGAGAACTAGACGCTGTGAATGCTACTCAATGCAACTCAATATAAATAAGTAGCTGTTGAATCGGGAGATGTGGCATGTCAACGCGTCAACCCAAAGGAACACGCCGGCTACTACATACGATTCGGTGATTTCTCAAAGACTTTTGTCGTAGATGTGGAACTTAGACCATGGTTGGGAATTTGAAGAGTCCGAGTCCATTACACTCCCATCACGCCCAACAACAGCGCAACACCCAAGACAGCAACTACGGCATTCCGCAATGACGCCACAGCGGCATTATTAGTACCCGAGGCCGTGCCGCACTGAACGTCTGAGTTGCTGCCAACGCCATCGAAGAACTTCTCCTCTGTAACACTCGTGTGAACTTTCGGAGGACCATGGGGCACATAGGGACAGTTCCATCCAGGTGTGGAATTCCCACTATCAGGGACGTTGATGAGGGGAAGATACCATCCACCTTCCAGGGACATTGATAAGGTGAAGATACCAGCCACCCTCATTCACAACAGATGGCTGAAATCTGTGAATTCCGCACTAGGACGAGATCGAATCCTCACCAATAAAATGAAATTTGGTAATCTTGCGCTGAATAAAGATCTTGTCCTAAGAACATGGAGTGGTCTACTAATGAACGAAGACGCTCTGCCAGACGATTGGACTTACACAGTGGGGGTTTTAGTGGGTATACAGCCATTGAGATTGAATGATCCAAGAAATGGGATAGGATAAACTTATTACGGCTGGAGTCCCACACTATGGTACTTGTGTGTAATGGCATTTCCCCCCTGGACAACTTCCCTGGCATTAACTAGATTTATCTGGTAGACCCAGCGGATGACTTTTGGAATGCTTCTGCAGACTGAATTTCATTATCCCAAATGCTCCAAAAAAAAAAAAAAAAGATACCAGCCACCTTCGGGTGTGCATATAAAGATGCACAGTTCAGACTCTTTCCCACTCTTTTCGCAATGCCCTGCCAACCTACTGTCACTGAGATCTGTATCAACGACGTCATCTTGTGCTTGGAGCCCATTATACCTTTGCTCAATGAGACTCATGGTGTGTTTGGGACCCCATTTGTTCTGGAAATCTCAAGCACAGCCCGCTTCTTGATCACTGGGCTCCAGGTATTGCATTCAGTCCGGCACAATTATCCTGATTTAACTTGGTCTCCTAGAATATGAAGAAAAATAAGGAAGAATGTCTCCAACTTGCAGAAAATATCCTCAAAGTGCTCTATGCCATTGTCAATCTCCACATCAAATCCGAGACTGCTGGGAGTCTTTCTCCAGCCCTCTTGAATGATGTGGGAAACTTCACTGAGTACTTGGTCTTCCTATCTAAGAAAATTAACTGAGGCTACTTAACACAGAACCCCGCACAAGATACACACATTTGTGGAGGTGCAGCAGGATGAAAATAGGATCAAACAGTTTTTTCGTCAGAGTGAGATGAACACACTACTCAAGGGTTGCCAGGAAGGGTTGAGAGATGCTCTGGAGGCCTTCAAGGTAAGTTGTGGACGCTTGAGTTGCCCCCAAATAAATGAGATTATTCGGCAGCCACAACCCTGACCAATGTCACCGAGCTGAAGAAGAAAGCCCAAACAATGCAAACAGAATTGCTTGAGTTGATTTCGACTCTTTCGGATGCAACAAGTTCAGACAGGGCTTCCTCTGTGTGTCGATTTTGTGTTTTGAGCTGATGCTGACTTCTACACTTAGACATATCCCACATCTAATGGGTCCCAATTCATGAGCTCTACATCTTTTTCAATGTTGCCAGGCATACTCAAGATCTTTCATGGCTGTGATTCAGAAATAGCTGCAATTGCCTCCATGCTTACCCAGGAATCTGCCAGGATAGCTATTCTAGGTGCAGGTGGAATGGGAAAAACAAGCCTTGCTAGAGCTGCCCTGCACCACCCAGATGTTACATCAAAATATCAGGATTGTTTTTTTTGTCCCATGTGACTCAGCGACAAGCAGTATTGAAATGGCTGCGCTTATTGGGACTCACCTGGGTCTCAAGCCAGCCCAAGACCTCACAAAGGTTGTGGTGCAATATTTCACCGGAAAACCACCATGTCTGAGGATTTTGGATAATCTAGAAACAACATGGGAACCCCTGGGATCACGTAGTGGTGTTGAGGATTTCCTCTCCCTTCTTACTGATATTTCCAGTCTGGAATTGGTGGTGAGCATATCATCATGATAATGGCTGCACTTATTAATTTATTTGGTAATCGGCGGAATTCCGCATGGGTGCGCGGACGCCCAAATCCGCGGACGTGCGCGGATGCGGGTCTTACATCGTTTATGCAGACGACCCCTCGGAACGCAGTGTGAGGCTACGGAGTTCCTGTAAGGGTCGGGGTGTTTTACTTAGACTTAGAAGTTGAGTCGGTAAAACACTGTCGTTGACGAGACTGCCTAGCTACTGCTAAACTACTGGCTATTTATACTGTACAGAGGTAACTACGGACTGTGGAATCACTACGGAACAGACTACGGCTGTGGCAAGTGACTACGCCGCTGCCCGTCGTCTGCGGATCTGCGGCAAAGTAAACTTCGGCACCAAGACCGGGCCGCAATCCTTACACGCAGTGAGTGGTGTAAGAGTGGGATTTGCCAGCAAACTGCATGTGTTACACAGGTTCTAGTGCCAAAAAAGAGCAGGAGTAAGGAATGAAGGAAAGTAGATGAGAGTTCAGCAGGGATTGAGGCAATATAGAAAGGATGTAGAGATAAAAATGATAAGAACACCCCATTACATACTCCCATAAGTGGTTCTTGTGCTCTCCCAACTCTTCTATGACCTCTTATTATTTTCCATCCCAAGTTTCTCCTCCATCCGGGCCATCCGTGTTATCAAGGCTTCCATATTTACGTGCTCAGCCGTGTCAAAGGGAATCTTACTATATGCCGTCGTGAAAGGAGAAAATTCCGTAGCTTCTATATCTACTATGCAGTGTGATCAATAGGAGTTCAGAAATAAATTCGAGGTTGCTCCTTGCATTCAAAACTACGCTTAGCTTGATGGAGAGGTACCAATAAAGGAGTGTTGGAATCTGAGTTAATTGAGATTGGTGGGCAGACAGCTATCAATTGTTGACGTACCTTTGTCCGGGGAGCTGACAAATGCCCGGGCAACGACGGAAAAAATTGTCCATACCGTGGAGACCATCGCAAATATTGACACAAATACGCCGGTGATCGCTGACCCCAAAGACTTTAATCGTGGGACAGGTCGAAGATATTCAAAAACAGGGATCCGATCGGTTTTGTTGATAGCAAGGCTGGATTTTTTCCATTGTGCCATGATTGTGTCATTCGAAGGAGCAGCACGCATTCTATCGGCAACGGATAGCGTTATTGTGTCGAATGGTGTGGAGGCGTCGCCAAGGAGAAACTGGGGAACTTCGACCGGGGTGATGTTCCTGTTGAACATCTCGGGCGAGTTGTCAATCTGATTCTTCAAGGATGACCCCCAGATCCCGGCGCACAACATGATAAGAGACTTGGAATAGATTTTGGAATGTTGTGTCCAATGCAGACAAATCCTGAGACCCAACGTAGCCCTGCCGATAGTTAGGATCCAACCCAGCAAACAGATCAGTGGTGTTGGGACCTGTCCAAGTATAGGGATGCCCCAGGGTGACGTGATAGCTGTCGTGTTCTGCACGCTTCCAGAAAGCCCAACAAAGCGAGCAGGTTGTGTGCTGCACGGCGGTTCCAAAAGATTCACAGACTCCAGCTTGAGATCCTCATCCGACATGGCGGCGATGGGCCCAGTGCAGTTGCAGCATGGCCGCACAGTTACCGTGACGGCACCATTTCCAGATGACACATCGTCAACACCTAATATGCTGCGAATCCAAGTCAATTACACCGCACAGGCAGTCTGATTATCTGCCTCACCCATACCACAAGGCTTGTTGCTTGAGTGACTTATCAAGGATTGCAGTTTCAATTTTTGCTTGCACTCACCAAGTCAGCCCCGAAATAATCAAATAAGGGAAAAGTGTCCAGGCCGCCATGCAGGGGAAGGCCCCAACTCACCTGAAACAGGGTTGGGCTCGTACAGGTTACAAAGCCCTGGAGGTAATCAGCAGAGGAAGCATTATACGTAGGTTGGACTGACCGAGATTGTATACAAGTAGTATTCATAGACCGTGGTTGATTCCCCCAGGTTACGGCCAACGATAGCCGTGATATTTATCTGGATAATGATTTAACTGGTGTTAGGGGAAAGGGTGGACTGGAACGCACAACATCGCAGCTGCTGGAGAACGGATTGTTGTAATACGGGAATGAGAAGACTGGCCGTCCGTTTTCCCCTGCTTCGAATGCGCTGGTGATCGTGTAGTCGAAGACAGAGTTGTTAAGTCGGAATGTTTGGCCTACATTCAGAGTTACAGGTGCAAATGTGGCTGTGGGATTATGTTGCTCATGGGCAACCCAGGAAGCGTAGCATTGGGAAAGTAGGTGAATTCCTGTACAGTCTCATAGGCTGATAAGGGAACTAACGGTGTGAGTTAGCACAAGTTTTTTCAGTGCAGTTGATGGCGGGGTTACCAACTTACCATTCAAACAGGTGAGCAAAGAGGAACAGTGCGAGTGGTGTTGTCCAGCGCCAAGGATATGCTGCAGTATCGGTCGAAAATATAGACAGTGTTCTGAGCATGACGCTTACGCTGTTGGGGACTATAACCAATTCTATAATCAGCGATGAAAGCGGGCAAGTATCGGAGGCGGGCCATAGGACGGAAAGATGGATATCAATCTAGCTTTGAGGAAGGCTTTCCTTATAAACTATTGCGGGTACGAATTGTTGCCATTGAAACTCGAAAAAATAAACTGTGAGAAGTGTGCCAAATTAAACAGTTTCTGGTCGCAGCGGCTGCAATATAAACTATTGCAGACTGCCTGTTGGAATACGAGTTGCATGCGCGTGCACTGCTCCCGTGTGGCGCACGTTGTTGCCAGGTCCCCGCCATTTATTCCTTGCCTTTGTTGCTATAGTTGTACCTATTGCGCCTTTAATTCGTCTTTATTTGTACCAATCAACTACTGCTGTTGTTGTATTTTAAGTCGTAGTTACTCTTTGAATTTCCCGCGCGTTTGCAACGGGTTCACTGCTAATATTGGATTGCTCTATTAGGGTCGTTCACAGTTGCCATTTTTCCACCATTTTTCCTACCATTTTTTCGCCCCTTTTCGTATTCCTATCGCTTTTGACCGGGTTTTTTTCCCCTTTTCACTTTAGACATGTAAAAAGGGCTGAAAAGGGGAAAAAACCGCACCCCAAGTGCAAAGCTTGATCAAAAAGGAGAGCAATGAGTTCAAAAAAGGGAGGAAAAAAGGGCAACTGTGAAACCCCCATCCCGGCGCTCCCTTTTTCTGCCATTTTTGCTCCCTTTTGTGCTTCATTTTCTAATTCCTCCTCCAAACCTTCAGGTTATTCATGCCTTGGACTAATGGTCAATGCCCGCGCCACCAATGGGTTCAATGTCCAATGACTTACATAATTGAAAACTGCCATCGACATTTCGGAAAATGGGAACAAAAAGGGAGCAAAAAATGGCCGGAAAAATGGCAACTGTGAATGACCCTATTGATTCCAACATTGCCTAGTTGGCCACTTGAACCCTAGAAGAATACACAGGAGCTGTATCTCAGACTTCTGTGTCTTAGGTCGAAGGACATGTCCGGACGCGACTGTGAATGCAAATTTGATGCAGATCGGCCAAAGTGATGGGAAGCCGTGGCCAAATTTGGCTCAGTTCCCAGGGTGAACACGTGTTTTCGCTAAACACCGCCTCGTCTTCCCAGACCTTGGCCATCTTGCGTTACACTAGGATTCCGGCTGGAGGCATCAGAGCGGACTTTCAGGTACGCCAGGTAGGATTCAATTTCCAAAATGAACTCAGTATCCGGCCGACAATGCCATTCCCTACCAAGACATAAATAAAATAGCGCGCCATGGCCTGTCTTTACAATCCATGACGCTGTCTGTGACCCCTTTCCCCGACAGCCCGACGAGGTTACAACATGTGGCGCAGGAGCGTAATGATCATCGACGCGTATACGTATGTATTTACCTGAGAAACAGAACCGAAGGTCGACGACCCGCCCGAGGTGTGCGGCGTGGCGGATGGGGAGGGGCTGCTGCCCGCGTTACTGGGTGCTGTTTGACTGGGCATAGCTCCAGGGGCGTTGGATGCGCTGGGGTTCGTAGCAACCGATAGGTTCGGGATTATGGTGGAAGAGGCTGTAACGCCACTGGCGGGGAGACTCGAGAGGAGGGCCATACGGACGTTGAGGACATCCGCGATCGCGGCTGTCGCGTCCGTCTGGGATAGTAGCTGCATCGAGGCCTTCCCGGTCGGGGAATGCGCGACGGAGTCCCCGAAGTTGAGGCTGTGTTTAAAGATAAGAGGCGAATGGATTGAGTGTGGGATGGATTCACACTGAATAGACGTTACGCATGAACGAGTCGCCGAAAAGAACGTCGAACTGGGCGCCTCCGGAGCCAGAACCCCATCTGCTTGCGCATATGGCGACGTCCCGGTCGGTGGTGTTGTCAAACACCACGTCGGATAAATCCAGCGGGTGGATGGGGAATGCCTGGCTCCTAAAACGAAAAGATTGTCAACGGAGGTACTTGTATTGAATGTCGCGAGGACACGCTCACGCAATCTGAACGGAAACAATGCTCGTCGTGTTGCACGGCACGGTCCACACATTCGACCCTTTCAAAGCCTCCAGTCGCGCGCCAGGGATTTGGGAGTAGATCGCATTGACCAGTAGTTCCGGGAGCAGGGCGGTCGGGGTTCCTGTGTCCATGATTGCCACTGCCTTCCCCCTGGGAGTTCCGGGCACCGTAGATGGGGGAAAGGTGATGTTGGTTCCATCTACTGAAATGCCGTCGAGCAGGATGCTCCACAAACCGCTGTCGGCTGGGAAAAGTGGGATGGACGGCGCGTCCAGCACCGCGGCGTAGGCTAGATCGACTTCGTTTATGCTAAACGACGCCGCCGCGGACCCCTCCAAATCGTCAGTCCGTGAGAGCGAGATGCCGATGAAGTTGTCTTTCAGGGGTGTCTGGTCGAAGATGTTGAAGAGGAAGGGTTGGCCCAGACTTGCATTTCGGCCATTTCTCTGCAGAGTTTTGGAAATTGGGGTTAATCCGGGGGCACCCCCGAATGATAAACCAATGAGTCCATCCAGGCCGAGGTCAACGATACCGCCAAGGCCTGCCTGCACATCCAATGTAAATTATGATCAGTCGCTGGCGTGGTCTTAATGAAGATATCGCACGCACAGTCGTGGCATTGTTAAAGGCTGCGGAGTGGTACATGATGAGCCGTCGTATCAAAGAAAAACAGGCGACAAGGTACCTTGCGACTTGAATGAATATCCGCCGAGTTCCATGGATGAAAATCCAATGGTCCCATCGACATTCCCTCCAAGATACCCATCTACAATCGGGATTCCTGTGTCGTTGAAGCCGAACTCTTTGGGTGGAACAATCCTGGAACCTAGTTATAGAAAAGGCTCGTTGGAGGCAGTCAAAGGAGCAGCCTACCATAGATCCGCGCTCCCTGTATCAATTGCGACCCTGAAATCTATGACACAGGCCATGGATCAGCGGGTGGGAAACCGAAGTCGCCCACGGAGCTTGGCTCACTTTTTCCATTGAGAGTGATGTTCGCAGCGTACTAGTAATGTGGTGATCAGTGAGACGAGTTCACTGAACATAATGCAATTCACCCACCCGAATATCAGGTCGGTCCAGCGCACCTGAACTTGAGGAAATTGGAATTGCCTGCAATGTTGCGCCAGTTTGTTGGTCCCGAGCCTTAAGCGGGACTCGCGTGCTCTGCACAACGAGGGCACATGATCGGTGTGTGGCGGCAAAGACAGTGAGCAGGAGTGCTAGCCTCGAGGACCACATCATTGGAAGTGAATGCAGTGATCGATGACCATCCACGCACGGAGTTTATATAGAAGAAATAAGAAAAGGCCTACGGGAAACCCCGTCACATTCCCGCTGTACAACACCCGTCAGCGCTGATTCATTGACCGATTTGTGAGCTCACTGGTTCAAGGCGTGCTCCAGGCATATATCAGAATCAATCCGCCGCCTACACGCAACGAAGTGGCATCGTGTTGCTAACTAGCGAGTCAAAGCAGTGCTGGGGCAGTGGAAATACCTCGCCATTGAGGCAATGTAGAGATAGATTGCTTGCGTACCAATTGTTTACGCAGTCCATCGTTGATGGGAGAATCGACTTTTTTCCAATATTAGCCGGAATGCTGTTAGCATCACCAGTTTTCTTGGAGGAAGGGGAGAATGGGCAATACAGATTCCGTAGCATAGCACAACATGGGCAGAAGCGGACACGGCTACCGGCAGATTGACGCTCGTATTTAAACGAAGAGTTACGGTTAGAGCGAAGAGGGAGCACAGATGTCAGACTGAAACAAACCTGACCCAGTGAATGACTGGGCATTGGAAGAGTGGGTGAACATGCAGAGCAAGCCTGGCGTTCCTCAATGGCCTAGTATTTTAAAACGGCGCAGAGGATCTGAGTCATGAGAAAGCACGCCGTAACCATGGAAGCAAAGCCCTGGATGGTGTCCCGCCATGTTAAAACGGCGCAGAGGATCTGAGTCATGAGAAAGCATGCTGTAACCATGGAAGCAAAGCCCTGGATGGTGTCCCGCCATGTTAAAACGGTGCAGAGGATCTGAGTCATGAGAAAGCACGCCGTAACCATGGAAGCAAAGCCCTGGATGGTGTCCCGCCATGCAATGCACTGCACCAGGAAAAATTCAGGTAGATATGACACACAATGTAGTCCATGTAGCGCTCGTAGCTCTGTCGTTACCCCCATAAAATATAGGAAGATGTAGCTGAGGGTGAAAACTATAGATCGCTAGGATAGTCATCATAGGCACAGTGTCCCCGACGCTTTGAACACCTACTTTTTTGCTATCCGCCCTATGCTTCACCTACGCGCCTATGTCCTCGGGTGTTTCCGGCCCCGACCCCCCGCCTACGTGCGTGTGTCGCTCTTGAGTGGCGGCGGACTAGAGGCTAAAACGGACGGTCCAGATTCTTCCAGAAGCTGTACTTCCAAGTATGATTCGGCCCTTCTGATTATAGAGAGCGGGGGAACTCCTGGGTCTTTGTGGCATGGCCAATGGGCAACTGGACCATGCAATCAGAAGTAACCAGGCAGCAGTACATTCTATGAAGTCAGAATATGCTGAGGCACGACACATCCATGTTGAACTTGCTCGCAACGTGTTCGTGCAACAATCATCATATGACCTTGCCCTTGCTCTTCTAAATATAGGGGAGATTGATATGTGGTGTGGTGCACAGGAAGATCATGTGTACCAGAGCTTTGACAAGGCCAAGATGCTATTCAGCTCCATTCAACTTAAGAGTGGCCTGATATATTGTGATATTGTACTGGCAGACCTCAAGCTCAGGGAAGGAGATTTTGTGGCCACAAGAGACATCTTCCAAAAATATCTGCAGTGGTCGTGGACAAGGCATGGGGAAGTTTCCCTGTATTGCCTGGAGAGAATGGCAAATATCAAGATATGGAGAACCTGCGACTTTCATTGGACCTCCACATGTGCAGCAGTATATGCGGCCTATGCATCGAAAACACATGAGAATTTGGCCCTGCACAATGCACTCTGCTTCCTTGGAGATGTATTGCTTTCTGATGGTGATGAAGCCACAGCAAAAAAATCTCTTCATTGTAGCTTTGGAAGGTTTCATGTATATGGATGTCCACCACAGCAGGGTGGACTGCATGCTTCGCCTTGGTGATATAGCCAAGAGTCAGGGAAATCATGCCAAGGCAGCAGCACTTTGGACAGAAGCTCGCCCGCTCTTCGAGAGGTCACAGCAGATGAAGAATGTTACTCAAATTGATAGCCAGCTTGCTACCATTGAGGAACAACATGAAAAGGCTATTGCAAGTCTGTCTTCTGTCAATGTCCCCACTAACTTGGTGGAGCCATCAATTGGAGAGGGGTCCACACTCGAAGTTAATGATGGCATCTCTGGAGATGGAAAAAAGATGGGCCCTTGATTAAAAACTGATTCTTGATGTTGTTGTACTCTCGATTCATTTATTTCCTTACGTGTGCTCTGAGTATGTATGTAGTCTGTGCCCAAGTAACTGTTTAGTCCCTTGTATCACAGCTGATGTGAATGCCATTACCTTTTGTCCCGGATCAGACGTGTTTGAACACAACTTGTGCATGCTAACAAGTTCGGGTTGAAGTCCGAGTCCTCGAGTGGCTTGCAGAGGCTGAATTCAAGAGGATCACACTCAGAAGAACCGACGATTTGGATGAATGAATTCTGGAATTTCAAGAATGGAATTGAAATAGAGTGCAAAGTTACAGCCATTGGCAGTACCGAAGGCGTGGTCGAAAAATTTCTGGTTTGGGACATTTTCAAAGAATTACCCATAACTCAGTCAGTTCTTCATGGATTTGCATGAGACCATGCTAGATAATTCGGGCTAATTCATACAGAATTAGTGATAGAAAGGATCTTGTAAAAATAGGAGCTGGAACATCGAAAGCGGAATTAGCCACTCACGTATACGTAGTGCATGTTACACTGATGTTTGGACATCGAGAGATCACCATAAGAATATCCACAGCATTCATAAAGATATTCGGTGCGCGGAAAACAGTTGATTAAGCCAGAGGGGGCTCCGCAGGTCGAGCTGAATACCCGACAGGTGCATTGGGCGCCAGAGACTGTACCCTATTTCAATCCGCTTCAACATCGGCATAGCATCAAAGACATTCTAGACTTTATACAGGACAGTCGGCCCCGTAGTTGAGTTCATCGGGCAACATCGGGAGGGAACAGTTGACCAGACCTCGCCGTTTCTTGCGGAATGGTAAGCCCGAGTGTGCGCATACAGACAGCGCAAGTGGGTGGTGAGGACGTGCATCAGAGCACTCCGGTCAAAATCGACTGCCCCCGCCCCCTGATTGATGTAGAATGCCACATCCTCAGTATTCTCGAGGAACTGTTAGAGTGCCCAGGAGTAAATCGAATCAATTCTGTGTCCAGCCGGCTGGATATCGAGCACGTAGAATCCCCAGACGCGACTAAGGGAATGGGCGAGAGTGTGAAACCAAGTGGGGGGAGATAGATGAGATGGGCTCGCGGGGAGCCTCAATTGGGTAGCGCATAAGCATCCGACCCCGGTGGAAGCTTTGCATGCTTCCTCAGCCTGGGCCCGCACAAAAGCCTCCACAGCTCGCACGGTAGATATAAACCCAGACTTGCCGGCAAGGTCAGAAGGGTCAGCAGTGGAACGTCAGCAGGAATAAATGGCATGATCCAGTGAGCCTGCTTCACTTCTGGAGTAGTGAATATCTAACTAACGCCTTCGTCAGCTCGCTTGAATGGTCCCGCAGCTCAAACTATCCAAATTTGGAAGTAAGGGGTAAATTGATCAGATCAGCAGCGAGTGCATAAGATTGACGTCTTGACTATTCGACGGACTCTATGTGCCGGTTCGGAAGCAGTTTTCTCGGCATTACCCACAACTACATAAAGGTCGCGAGCCAGCGTGCCTGCCTTATCTCTCCCATGGTCGAAATTTCAAACGCTTCGCTCTGGCTTACCGCCGCTGGCTGCGTCTTGCTAACGATTGGTATTATATGGCAAAAACTCTGTAAATCCCGTGCTGGATGGATGAAGGAACTCGATACGTTGGGTCAACCCAGGACGCATAAAATCCCTGGGACTGCTATCGTTTGTGGAGGCAGGTGTGTTGTGGCCACAGTTCGTCTCAGCCCGGGTCATTGAACTGATGCCCAAATACAGCGTCGCAGGAACTGTGACCGCGCGCATCCTTGCCGACCATTTCCAGCGAGTCGTGATTGTTGATCCAGAAATCGAAGATCAAGAAAAACCTAAGACGCGGATCATTCAGTACAATGCTACCCACAGTGTGTCACCTCCATCATCCGATACAGTTCTATCGATAAACTTCTCCGATCCAGTATTACTGAGTCTCTTCGTCCACGGCGTCCGACGTCTCTGGCCCAACTTTGACTCTGAAGTTGTGGCTGCCGGCGGCAGGCGAGTACACTAAGTGGACAAAATAAATGTCCGATGGTGTTCTCGGTCGTTTCTGAACCAAATGGCTCCAAATAAAATATCATTGCGAACTTTCATTAATTTCATGATGGTATTCACAGTTTAATCCATACCATTCCTCCTTCATTCCCTCGTAATAAAATATTTGGGCATTTTCCGAAAAATCGAGTTCGTGGAATCAGCTCGTATGCAAGAATGGTGTATGCAGCTTGAAAGTACTCAGAAAATGGTCCTTATTCATGTTTTGGTTTACCCAGATTGCTAATTTTTTGGGCTCGCAATGCCTGATGCAAGTTGGCCATTTTGAGCATTTTTGATGTAAAATGGCCCAAAAATGCTAAAAATGGACAACTTGGACGCCCCGCTGTGAGCTGAGAAACCTGGGGATTCCTTTCAACCAAGGTATAAATAAGGTCCATTTTTCAAGTACTTTCAGACCCTATACGTCATTTCTGCATAAAACATGATTCCACGGATTCCATTTTTCAGAAAATGACGAAATATTTTATTCCGAGAGAACCGAGCAAGGATGGTATGGATTAAACGGTGCATATCGTCATTGAATCGACAAATGTTCATCGGCACATTTTATTTGGAGCCATTTGGCTCAGAAATGACCGAGAAACACCATCGGACATTTATTTTGTCCACTTAGTGTACATAGCAAATCTGTTCATGCGAGAAATTAAATACGCTGCCGATTTGTTCAGAGTAGTATCCGCCGATACTCAACTACACTACTCCGGTGTGCTACTCCCTAGCCCGTTCCAGGACTACCCACTTCGCCGACTTCCTGATACGCTGGTCATGCGGTGCGCCAATTCACAGAAGGTTCTATATCGACTACTAATGCAGCATCCCACCGCGACCAGAATCAGTGTATTGGCTGGAACGGTGCGCGGGGTCCAAGCCTCGGCCGATATGCGCTCCATCCAGTCTGTCATCGTTCGTAAACTCGAAGGGACCCAGGTACCACTCAACGATGTCGCACTCGTCGCGGGTACGTCCTCCTCGGATATTCGGATTCAAGTGTCCACTGCATTTCATAGACTGCACCGGCACGATGCAGGCGGGCTTCAAGTGGCTCAAAAGCGCCGGATTTTCCCTTTCCGACGATATCCGACGCACCTACAATGGGAACTTGCATTATTCAACCATATCCTTCACCGTCCCTCCAGAGATCGAAGCCATGCTGCCCATACCACCAGACAAGGGTGCAATGCATCAGCCATTTGACAAATTCCTGGCGGCCTTGTGGAGCTTGTGAGCTTGTGAAAAGCTTGCCGACAAGGTCACAAGCTCCACAAGGTCGCAAATTCACAAGGTGGCTAATTAATAAAATAAATAGAACAATATTAACTGGTACAATATTACGATAGAAATTCGTGCATATGATGATCTGCATAAGGATTAACGAAGTAGTTATCAAACGCGTCGAGGGAACTAGAGAAATGAAACTCTTCAGGTAATGCACCGACACCGTAAACTCCGATAAGGTGAGCGGCGCGAGCGATGGCGTCGACATTGACGATAGCTAGTGATAGTGCCCCACGTAGGCGCTCGGGCTGTACAACCCACATCTGTGTGTCAGGATCGGGTGCGTTCCCTACGGGGACGATCCAATTGATCAGTGCACATTTGTATTGCCTCTCCGCAAAGGTGAACGAAAAAAAGAGGTGGACGCGGCCAATGACAATGCCGCCCATAATAGGGTCTCCGACATCAATCAAAACCGTGTCGCGGCGTGCGTAGCCATGCCAGTTGGGATTTGAGCGGATACGTTCCCGGTACATACCGCCGGCACCGCCTAGATCACTGGGTGCGTAGAAGCGGGCAATCGCAGAGTGGTGGACGGTTATGTGGCCGGCAAATACGGGGCACGCGTTCATGGGAATGGGCGGGAGATCGGCGTCTGGCGGTCCATGCAGCTCTTCCTGGAGAAATCGGCGGAAGAGCTCGGGAAATTGGGGCTGGTGAATGTAGACAGCCAGCGCTGCAAGATGGCGTGGATACCCTCGTTCTACAAAAGAATCACTGAATCAGCCAATGATCACAAGATGAAAAGTGGAAGGAAACGTACGTGCAGTCGGAGCTAGCTGAATATCAGATAGCGACTTGGGCCCATGCACGACCCCATCGTCCCCCTCTTCGTCATCTTCGTCATTCACAGCCACCGCTGCTGTCATTTGCGGCTGCGCACCTGCCAAAACCTCGGCCGTATATGAGGACGTTGTCCCGGTCATCATACCGCGCAGCCTGAAGGCACATTTGAGGGCAGCGAGTTTATCCAAGCGTGTCAGCGTAACAAGCATCTGCGCGAGTGCCTTGTTGTTAGACGAAGTGGGGAAAGAGGGTTTGAGAGTGCTAATGGCACCTCGACGCAGACACAGACACGGGCACGGATGGACTCGTAAGAACACAGATGATCGCAGAAAGCAAGAGATAAAGATAGATCGACTACGATCAGTGCCGTAGCACGCCGAAACAAACAACTATTCTAACACTTGTATCGGCTAGATCGTCGCCAGGGCTCCTTAACAGCTTTGATATGCTTGGATTCCGTGATCGACGAGCATAGGCCATTTGGCGAGCCGAAGAGGCGGATGAAAGGGATGTAGTGGACGAGGGAATGTTGCCGCGGTAGAGATATATCCACGCGGACACCGCATTGGATGAAAATGTCGCGATATTGATGAAAGCGGTCCAGCGCATTTTGAATCTTGGGGAAGTCGGCTGATGTGATGGCATTCCGGCGGACCATGTAACAGAAGTCCATGAATGCAGCCAAACATTTGACCATGTCAGAAGGGAGGTATCCGGCCACAGCGGCGAGGTATATCTTTGCGAGCGAAAGTAAGTCCTAATCGGGCTGAAGAACAAACATGCACAAATATGTACCTTCATTAACGCTTTTGAGTCGTCCCCCGTCCACTGGCTGAAGTCACGGCCATCGGGGAACCTGTGGAGGCCGGGGAACTCGGGCACTGCAGATATTCTGGATAGAACGGTGTCAGCCAAAGAAGTGTACCGCAGTATAAATAGATTTGTGTACCGGCGGTCAATATCTTGAATGATCTCTAGAGCACGCTTCTCGCCATGCTCAAGGTGCAAGTACTCGTTGATCCAGGTGACAATGTGGTCCTTGAAGGTCCCCTTGATGACCTGGTGTAAAAGGTCGGAAGAGAGAAGCTCGTGGATGTCGGCGCGAGGAAAGCCGGCGGTAAATGGCTATATGTCGAGAGCATCAGGTCTTGACTCCAAAATGCTAGGAGATAACATACCACTACGTCTGACCTGACCCCGTATTCGTCCCAGAGAATCCCAGGGTCAAAACAACGGATAAGTGCCTCGGTCTTGGTCTTCGTTCGCAGGCGAGCACCTGGCGCATCAAGATGATCTGGGTGCGCATCACATCTAGCATGACATTCAGTATGAACAGTGCAGAATTGAAGACTGAAAATGTACTTTGGGCACCAGTTCTGAACAATGGCCGCAAGCCAGACCTGTTCAGGATAATCCGCAATGTAGGGTCCAATACCATACACGACACGGCGGAAGTGGCCATCTGGACACTTCACAATGTCGTAGGTCTCCATGTACGGCTTCAGCGGCGCATATATCAACGCTAAACTCGCGTGATACATCTGTCGACAGAACTTTTGGTATGCCGGTTTGGATCGATGTTTTTTGCTGGCTATATTGGGTCGCGTGAATCAATGGAGGTGGCAGGAAATGATACCAACGCACTCTTGGGGATCGCCAGAAAAGCGACAGGGAGGACAGCATTACCGTGAGCACGACGAGCAGGCCCTGTCAGGATGCCCGGGGAAGCATAGACTGGATGGTATTCTTGATGCCCAGTCGCAACAGAGACAGTCGTCTTGTCACTGCCTCCGACAACAGCAACGAAGGTGCAGCCGTGATTGGCCTCGTCTTGAGTGATAAGATCCTATGTGGTCGAGGTCAGCTTGAGTCGAGAGGAAAAAGACCCCATACCGCTTGTCGCCATGCCCAGTCACCGGACATCAAATTTGACCACACACGCTTCCCGGTATGATTAAATTGTCGATAGGGAACGTAGTCGACGTGTTCCTTGAAGCTTGGGGTCGCCAGCTGGTTGTGCAGAACGTCCCGAAGATTCCGAGTACACAGCTCGTAGTCTTGTGTCATCCACTTCGGCGGAGTACCGGCGGGGAGAGGGCCTGTGTAGCGGATGTGGCTAGTTTTCCAGGGAGCGTCTCCATGCTGGATCTCGTCGATGGTCGCGTAGAGATCGGCGGCGTCTTTCCATGGTGCGGTGCTCCCGAATTTCATTACCGACTGCTGCCCAGAGATCGAGGGCCGTATTGATATTGGTGGCGGAGCTTTGAACAACCGAGAAGTGGTACTCCGCGAAGTCAAACTCCACCCTCGATCCAAAGGGCTTCCAAGCGTCGGGATCCAGGCCATCCTCAGGAGGGGCTGGTTGCGGTAGCGGCCCGAGATGTGGCAGGAGGAATGCACCATTGGCAGTACATGGAAGACCTGGGATCGGATGAGAAAGGGGTAGAACGGAAAAATGAAAACTGACCGTTTGCGAGCGGGTGATGATCAGTTTGGAATGTATTCTCGTCTTCGCCCTCGGAGGCCGGAGTAAATTGGCGATGCTCATGCATGCGATGATAATTGAAGCTGCGGAGACCCTTGAAGTTGCGGTCGCAGATGAAGCAGGTGTAGGCGACTCCGTGCGGCATCGAAGACACTGAAGGAAGGATAGACTTAGAGAAATTTGCGAGCAAGAGAAGACACGTGCTTACCAGCCACGTCAGCTCAGAAAAAAATACAAATCTCCCCAATCTCATCCTTCTCAATGGCCTCTCGTGGTAATACTCGTGGCCGTGG
This sequence comes from Mycena epipterygia, assembly GCA_029281465.1. Taxonomy (NCBI): domain Eukaryota; kingdom Fungi; phylum Basidiomycota; class Agaricomycetes; order Agaricales; family Mycenaceae; genus Mycena; species Mycena epipterygia. The sequence goes on along the minus strand of JARJCQ010000109.1, from coordinate 87,166 downwards.
ACGTCCCAAAGGCAGCCGCAACAAGGAAAAAACCGCCCCTGCTGTCCCCGAACACGAATGGACGCAAAAAGCAGAGGCTCGACGGCGAGGCTGTCCCTGCCGTGGATCCGCCAATTTCCATAGCACTCGACACAGAAGAAAATATCGGGCGCCCCAAGCGTGCCTGTGCTTCCCTTGTACCTGGCCTGCTCGAAGTCAAGCGAGCGAAACGCAGCCACGCTGAGGTCGAGGCTGAAAAGGCCGAAAAAGCTGCTGCCCAGGTGGCTCTTTTACTTCGCCGTGAGCGGGCCATTGCAGAGCTCGCGGCCATTGATGCTGCACAAGATAAAGCATCAGTAGAAGCAGAAGAAAACAGTATCCTCACCATCGAGGATGTGGACGACACCATGGACGTCGATGCTGATGGCGGTCCTATTCTGGAGTTCACTCAGGACGACTTTGACCGAGTTGACAACGACGAGGAGTCTGAAGACGAATATAAGCCCAAGGTGCGTGTATTTCGCTGACAACTGCGACCCGACCTGATCTGCTTTAGGCCAAAGCTCCGTCGAGGGCTTCGAAGAAGGTGGCCAAGCCTGTGAGAGGAGAAACTCGCATAGCAATTGAAAAGGCTGCTAAAGCCATTGCGCAAAAGTCAGCCAAGGAGGAGGAACCGAAGAAAGGCGTGCAGAACAGGTAAGACTTCGATTGTCCCAATTCGGTCTACACGTGTAATCTCATGCCGTATTGGTGCCAGCGACGCGGCTGCAGCCTCCAAGACGGCTGGCATCTCGAAGCGCTGGGCACAGACGGCCGCATCGAAGGCTCCAGATGCAAGTCCTCCTCCGAGCCCAGCACTAGGTGGTTTGAGCGAGAACGATGCCCATGCAGAACGTCCCGAACGATCCAGTGATGCGCCGCCTATCTCGCGCCAGAACGAGGTAAGTTAAGGATATGGCTTTACCTCCACAACGTTGACGAGCTCCGAACGGCACAGCTCATATCGATCCACGGCAGTTCCGATGCTGAATATACACCAACCAGAGCCCAGCCAGCCAAAGCTCCAGTTCGCAAGAGGCGCGGGCCCGCCAAGGACACGAAAATACCGGCCCTCCAACTTGCACCGACAGTCACCCCCATGTCTGCCAGACCTAAGCCCACACCCAGTCTAGCCATCAAGTCGGAGTCGTCTGGTACATTCAATTTCACGCCACCCAGCCACAACGACATCAAGGGCTTGCCCGCGTTCATCGCTAAAACGTGGGCGAGCAAATACCTGCCCGCGGTGTACCGTGCTTCCAATAGAGTACAGGACCCCATGGCGTTTGCTACCATCGGCTCGGATGTTGATCGTTTGGGGGGAGAGACGGTCCCAGTTCTTCAGCAAGTCCTCAGCGACGTTTACCCGCAGAGCAAGTGGACGATTGAATGGGGCGATGCTATTTGCGCAAAGGTGCGTTACGGAATTCTCGACATGACCATCATCGATAACTCCTTACAGGCCATCTCTCGCCTCGGGGAGCGGCGCTCGATGATGGGGAAGACCGGTCTCAGGGTGGTCGATGAAGCATTCGAGAGGCCCAAGTACTACGGGTCGCTCGATGGCCCCGAGCCTGGTGTACGCCTGCACAAGATCGTCCGCGCTGATGCCGAATATGCCCTGCGCTTCAATGGGCCGGCGCTCTTCAGGCTCCCGACGCCTGAGAGCTGTACAGTCGGTCCCAGGCACCCGGATTACATTGTACGTTTGCTGCCGACACTACTATGTTCTGGCTCATATTCTCTCAGAAACCTGAGGGCTTTCTCGAGTCGGCTGTCTTCATTTTGACTGTCAAATCATACATCAAAGGCCAAGAATATACGATCATCCCAATTACGAAAGACGACGGGACAACGTGCGCGGACATCTCAATCCTTCCCGTTGGCGCACTGGCGATGGGAGCGGCCTCGGTAAGTCTCGCGAGATGACAGCAACGCACGCTCATTTTTCTTCCCAGGTAGAACGGGGCTACAAACTGCATTCCACCGGGGAGCGCGCGACAAACGAAGTGCTCGACTTCTCATCAGCAAACTTCGGGACCGAGGTTGCAGGATACATGGAGAACCTGCGGAACTTCACTCCCTCTCGCTGGAAGGCTGTCCTCAAAAGCTGTGGCGGTACGATCCGGGAGGATGTCGCCGCGGCGGCACCTGCAACACCTGTCGCCAACACCCTCGATGGACTCCGCGAGCATATGTACGTCCGGAGCAGCCCCTAATCGAAATTTGGCCAGGCGCTACTGCCAAATACCCAAAAAGTCGCGCACATTCATTAAATTCGTACCCTGTAGCGCCAAAAAATATACTAAATTTTTGACCTTGTCACCTTGTGCCCTTGTTTCGTATAATTTATTTAATGCCTTGTCAAATTTACGACCCTTCTGGTGACCTTGTGGCCTTGCGACCTTTTTAGACCTTTTTAGGCCTTGTTTGGCCTTGTACAAGGTCAAACAAGGTCCACAAGTTATTTGTCAAAACTCTGATGTGCTATATATAAACATCCAGCATTACGATTACGGCTCTACCCTCCTTGCCCTGGTTAAAACTGACAATAATACGAGTATGTAACTCTCGACCTCGTGACCTCTCAACTGACCGTTCCTTTTTCTGCACAAGTGCAACTTGCTATGGGCGATGGTGATGGCGTATACTTGCCGCGGACCGTCTCTGATGTTCTTCCATTCATCACGGGATACGGAGTAGATGTCCCGATTCCATCGTGGGTCCACGAAACGGTTTCTATCCTCTGTGAACGCGGAAATCCTGGGTTCGACGATATTACAGCTCTTTGCAGAACTTAGGGCGCGAGCGTTTTTTTTTTTTTCCATTTTGGGTCATTTTTGATCGTTTTTCTCAGGACAGCTCTCCCGGGCTCAATTCTTGCCCGTTCCTTTTGGGAACTATACCAATCGAAGCGCCTTAAAAATCCGCAGTTAACAGCGTCCTTGGATTTGCGGTCGGACCTCAGAGTACACACTGTGTTACAGGAAATCCGTTTTGACCGAATTTCTGTGCAGGACAGGTATGACTTTGTTTAGAGGGCTCCGGCGGTCCTGAATTTTTGTAATGGTGGATTTGCATGTATTATCTAGTTAACCGTGTACTCGAATTAGGAGGAAACATGTTATTCCTCCCTCAATACATGTTTGCATCTGCCGAGTGTGGCTAAATTGGGTTTACAGCCAAGACAGCTGCTGTGGCGAGACCTTCACATCTGATTACCCCTCCTGTCACGAGAGCCCGCCTTGGAATTCAATCCAGACATCTGCAAACTTGAATTTGTCAGAAACGCCTGCCGTCGCGCAGCGAGACGCGTCCCGAGCGCATCAGTCACATTTCAAGGCGTTTCTGACAAATTCAAGTTTGCAGATGTCTGGATTGAATGCCAAGGCGGGCTCTCGTGACAGGAGGGGTATTCAGATGTGAAGGTCTCGCCACAGCAGCTGTCTTGGCTGTAAACCCAATTTAGCCACACTCGGCAGATGCAAACATGTATTGAGGGAGGAATAACATGTTTCCTCCTAATTCGAGTACACGGTTAACTAGATAATACATGCAAATCCACCATTACAAAAATTCAGGACCGCCGGAGCCCTCTAAACAAAGTTATACCTGTCCTGCACAGAAATTCGGTCAAAACGGATTTCCTGTAACACAGTGTGTACTCTGAGGTCCGACCGCAAATCCAAGGACGCTGTTAACTGCGGATTTTTAAGGCGCTTCGATTGGTATAGTTCCCAAAAGGAACGGGCAAGAATTGAGCCCGGGAGAGCTGTCCTGAGAAAAACGATCAAAAATGACCCAAAATGGAAAAAAAAAAAACGCTCGCGCCCTAAGTTCTGCAAAGAGCTGTAAAATCCGTGCGTGCGCGCGGAGGAGTTCTTGAATATCACTAACAAGATAAATCAGCTACCCTGTCCTATATTCAGTACCATTCGGTGCCTTCAGGCACATTGCCTTCCAATTTTGTCGCTATCGGCGACGCGAATCTTAAATTGAACCCTATTCACGGGTAAATATTTCTCTCTCTCATATCCGCGAATGCTGTTCAGAACCTTATCTTTCCAGGCAAGGCTTTGCGAAGATTTTTCTCAATGGAATTGCGCTCAACACTCTTCTCAATACCATAGATTCTCGCGGACCAGAATTTCCCAGAGACTTCTCGGCACGCTACTTCAAGACAAATGCGGCGAATACGCATGGCTTATGGTGCGCAGTCTTTCATGATCTTTGATCCTGTATTAACTCTTCGTTCAGGGAGACCACCAGGTTACATAGTAAGAATAGTAACGCCTCTCCTCAGACGCGGTTTTTATCAAGGTCCTGCCAGATTATGGGACCGTGGGCTGCCAGCCTATGGAGGGCGAAACGAAGGATACCGGCCGATTTGCTCGCTGGTTTGAACTTAAATTGCTGTCTGCTGCGAGTCAGGTGAGGATTGCTACTATATACTATCCTATTCTAACCGAATTCTAGGATGATGAGGTTGCATCCGCGCTCTGGCATGTTCGTCATTTGCTCGCGCCAGACAGGATTCTCTTCGCCCCGACGCTCTTATGGAAGATCCTGTGGACTCGTTCGCGATTTTGATTACCATGCAAATGAGGGGTTCTAAAAGCTTTGACTATCGAATCAAATACATTTTGGTTTTAACAATTCCGTACAGAGTTAACCATCGCGCTCAATAACTGTGAGCAGATTGATATGTTCGCTGATCGATACGCCGCAGAATATAGTCAGCGTGGACCCGGATTGTATTGTAATTTGGGCCTGCGTATCACACAAGTAATCGAATTTCAAGCACACAATTGCGCCCATCTGAGCGTCGTGTAGAGAAACAGGCCGGCAGAACGATCTTGATGATACTATTTTCGCAACCAGTACAAGAAGCTGGCACACATTTCGGATGTGTGATGGCCGCGACCTCAAAGATTTCCCACTCCAGCAGTAGGAAGACATGGCAAGCAAGAGTCGAGATTTGGTCGAGATGGTCCAAAGACAATGATGCGATCAACCAAATCAGGCCAAACATCAGCACTTGCTCTCGTCGACCACCACCACAAAACCGAGCCTGGGAATACCATGGACGATGCCGCCGCGAAATGGGACTCTCGGAACTGCCACCCGAGCTGAAGAGTACACGTATTTTCTTGCGTCAAGTCTTCGCAGCGTCCGTGCCGACTCATTGCCGAGTCGCTGATTCAGACCGATTTCTGCTCCGTTAAACAGTCACTTCCAGATTACAGACCTCCTCACAGTCAGCCATGTCTCGCAATTGTGGAGATCCACTGTTCTCGAAGATAAATGCTGGACTCAATGGTTTGGGGTACGTCGTGTCATCCTTGCGCGATCTGCAGCTGATGTACTCGATCTTTTAGATGATTGCCCATCCCGAGACTGAGGAAAGTGCCCACGATTTTATGTCCCGTTTCAAGATACTACACAGTCCCTGCACGGTAAAATTGTGTATGATGGTTCTCTGACCCAGTCCTGATCTCATTCTTCAGTATGATCGTTACCCTCTGCCTTTCTGCACGATGTACCCTCTGCGAGCATGATACGAGGTTTCTGTTTCTGCCCCTGCTCAAGGTTGGTCACTCGTCTAGTCGTCAAGCACCAATCAAATTCGGTTACCCAGCGCATCTGCAGCGACTGCCTCAAGCCCGAAAATGAAAATCACATCGTCATGTGCTTGACTCCTGCACTCACCATCTACGACTTTAGCGAGAAGGATGTTAAAGACGTCGTTGTCCTGTACGCCTTCAATTCAACGAGTCTGTTCATTCGTTCAGTCCTCGCATCCAGGCGCTGGGAGGAAATTGATCCAGAACGTAAGACGAGGAAGGAGTTATCGTGAGTGCTGTAACGTTCAAAAACATATATGCCTCCGCCCCTTCACTCACTACTAAGAGCCGCACTGACTCTAGCTTCCTTAGTGCTCTCGATAAACATGACGGTGAAGAAAAGCTCGCAACGCATCTGGAGCAAAAGAAGGCTCGCCTCCGCAAAGCATACGAGAATCGGCTCGCCGAGTACAATGCCGCGACCACCAAATGCAGACGCTTGAAGAAGAGCGGTGATGCCCCGGGCGCCGCCGCCGTGACCCTCAAGAACGACAATAAAGTCCCCAAGACACGCCCCAGAATGCCCGCGATCCTGAAAGCGCCGTTTACGCCTGCGTTCTACCAGTCCATCTCGATCCTTCCCACCAACTTCCTTGTAGAAAGCAACGAGGACGTGGGCGCACAGCGACTCGTGACGTGCGAGCTCTGCAATCTCGTGGCGAATCACTCCCCTTCTCTCGGACGCGCCTCAGACTGTCGATAGCTGGGGAGTTTCTCACCCTGGAGAACCTCGCCGAAATCAAATGGTACACCCGACATCTGCCCAAGTTATAACAGACTAACCGTAAATCCCGCAGACCGCACCCTCCGTACCTCGAGACGCCGAACTGGGCGTCGAATTTCGGGACGATATACAGCGAGGATAGGACGTTTGTAGTGCAGACTGGGTGCGTTTTTCCTTCCTAATTCCTCTTCCATCTTCCATCTTCTTCCATCTTCCTTGATTCGTCCTCCTTCATCTGTCTGTACCCCGAAAGCAAGCTCACCCAAACCGCAGGTCTCCACCATGTCCCAATTCCCCACGATCGACTTCGGGAAGGAGACCTACGTCCTAACATTCGCCATGAACGCCTCCGCCTCCATCTCCTCGCGTCCCTTCACACTAACGATATCGACCCTTGCCGCGCGCGCGCCCCTCTTGCCGCACACCCTCTCCTGGGACACGCGCCCGCCCCAGAAGCAACTGCTCGCCACCCTGCCCTTCACCTTCACCCCGGGCGCAAAGACGAATGAGCTGAAGACCCCCGAATTCGCCTGTCCCGCGTGGACGCTCTTCACGTTCGAAATCGCGTGCGGCGATACCGACGCGGAGGAGGGGAAGAAGAATGGGTGTTATGATGGGTGTTATGTGAGGTTCGTACAGGATAATAAGAGTCGGGAACTAGGTGCGCGCTTTCCTTTTCCTGTTCGTTTCGTTCGGGAACGTGCACTGATGAATTGGGGTGTAGGGTTATTCCTGAGCCAGTATGCGGCCTCGCCCTCCCATGGCGGAGGCGACGAGAACGACGCCGACGTGTAGTCCTCTGCTGGTCTGTAAATTATGAACGCAAGGTGTATTGTATATAATTTCGCGGGGAATTTTCATTTCCTGCTCTCGCGTTATCTATTCTGCTCCATTTCACCTCGTCAAAGACGGGAGAAATTGAGCGAATGGAGGAAATGGAGGGAGGCTTTGTTCTTATTTGGTGACACCAAGACGCGACGCGCTGTGGGGCACGTGAGGGCTTTGGGCTGGAATTTCGATCTTTTTTTTTGTTTGATATCATATCTCAGCTTCCTTGCGTTGAATGCAAGGGTCGACTCGATGGCGGATGGTCCGCGTCTGCACTCATTTCGCCGAACCCCAAACCTTTGCAGAAGGCGCCTTTTCCTCCTTCGCTGAAATATAAAACGAGCTCACTCATCTCCCTTGCATGCAGGCTAAGAACCGACTCGGTGGCGAGTGGATCACGTCTGCGCTTGCTATTTGGCAGCCAGAGTCACTGCCCCGGGGCCCTGTGTAGCTGATGCAAGCTGTGGCTATCTATACTTAGTCTATATTTATGTAGCCATGGCCTGGAGGCTGGCGTGGTAACCACAGGACTATGTCACTGGCAGTGCGTGATCCAAGCGTGATCGTTGCCACTGGCCTTGTCAGCTTGTCTCTACCCGTCATGCCCTGGGCATCGCTGCTGTCTATGCTCCTCAAGAATACTCTGCGCAGTGGATCTACTCCAGTCTCCTCAACATTGATTCAACCAAGATGCCCAGCTCTCCCGCAGGAACTATGGAACCACATTCTGACCTTCTTGCGGGGATACAACGCCGATCTCACAGCGTGCTCCTTCGTCTCCCGCTCCCTCTGCGCCGCTTCCCAATCTCATATATTCTACTCCATTGCTATCTTCCCCTCTGGCAAGGCACGGCAGGTCGGCAGCCGCTCCGGCCCAGACGATGCCACAGACGAGGTTGCCTCCTGCCGTCGCCTGCGCGTAATCTTGACCGAATCAAGCCACCTCTTGCCGCATATCCGGCGAATAGAGATGCGTCTTCATCCCGAGGTTATAACGGAAGTACTCGCGATGGGGCTTCCCCGCTTGGAGGAGCTCCACTTCCACACAAGGGGTTTCGTTCCAAACCTTGAAGATAACGCCCGAATCAAGCTCGCCCACCGCCTCATGACGCTCCCCACTGTCCGACACGTAGGGCTGGGCGGGAGTGTGCAAACACGCGAATTCTTGTCGTCTTTCTTCGCCGGCACGCCACAGCAACTCCAGACGCTGGAGATTTCTACGACCTGGCTGTCCCAATCCGACGACCAGCCCCCCGCGCGCACACGGCAAAGGATCAGGAATTTGCTCCTCCTTTATTCACCTGAAATGGCGCCCTGGCTGCTCGACGCCGCGTGCCCATTCGACCTCACCCATCTCACGCACGCAAATATATCCTCCTCGATGTGCCCCCACGTTGCGCGAATACTTAACAACACGCGGTGCTCGTTACAGAGTCTAACCCTTGCTCCAGGTGAGTTTCGCTCCCTTGTGGTTGCCCATTGATTAGTAATTATTGTTCTCAAGACGATGTGCGCAAATACGTGGCCCTTAGCATCTTTCCTTCACTGACGGAGGTTCACTTCGACGCCCCGACCCAGCGCGGTATCGCCGGGATTCTGCCCCTGTTGGAGACGCTCGATCCAGCGAACGGCGTACGCGACATAACTATCACGCTGGCAACGTTCGGCGAGCAACCGAAGCAGCGAGAGCTTAAAATGGCATTGCGTGCTTTCGACGCCGCCTTCGACGATATACACCTCCCTGCTCTCCGGCGGGTAGAGATACAAGTCCTCTCCATCGCCGAGACCGGCGAACCACACGAGTCCAGGAGGTTAATGTATATGCATTCGCTTCCGGTGTTGAGGCAGCGGGGTGTATTAGTTGTAGAAAGTCAGTTGTTCGTTGTTGGTCATGATTTGGTATTGATTTTTACCACCCATTAGTTCAGTAATAGCCTCAGATTTTCGACGCGCTTCTTAAACAATCACACGCGCTGCTTTCACCCCAAGCCCAAATTGTTTTAAGTTTCATTCTCCGTGCATGTTCGTTGAAGTGTATTACCACTGAAATTCGATCGGCCAGTACGTGAATATATAGAGCGATTTTAGAATAGCTCGCAGCTCTTTACGAGAAAACCCAGAAAAATGCGAGCAATGCTAACACCCATTCAAAAAGTCAAGACTCAAGTTCGAAGTGCCAGCTACCTCGGGAACTCATTCTTCTGCATAATACTGTGAGCGAGACGATAATGATCTACGGGCAGAGCTTCTGCGAACTCCAGAAATTTTCGGCTTATCCTCTGCTGAATCTCCAGCAATTTGTGGTCGGGGCGTAACTTATAATAATAATATATGTTCCCTGCCATTGCAACTACTTCATTTCGTCGACCCAGGTTGAAATCGTCAATTGCTCAGCCTGCCTAGGAAAATTCGGTACCGAAACTCCGACATTTGTCATGATCAGGATTAGGTACAGATCTTCACTTGCTTCCTACCTTCATGATCCGTCAGGAACTCATTGATACCATCGTGCACGAGATGGGGGACAACACTTCCCTCAAGGCCTGCTCTCTGAAGGCGTCGAATCTCCGTCAGGTCATCCTCATTCATTCGATCAAACTCGACACTTGTGACCGCTCACGGGATTGCAAGGCGATGTGTGCTCTGCTCAGCGAATCTCCGCACATCGCGACATATATCACCGCCTTCGATATCTAAATTCCATCGATATCTCTGGCCCCACACTCTCTGCCAACGACATGCGAGAGGTCCTAGCCAATTCCAAGCTGTCGAATGTGCGCCGGTGCAGAATCACGGGGTCTTCCGAGTCCTTCCCGTCGATCTCTCGCTGGGATAAGATGACCTCTGTCGTGCCAGACATCCTCGCATTCATTCGGCGACAGAAATTGGCGGCGTTGCATCTCGCTTAACTCGAGGCCGTCCCATCTTCTGTGATCGTCTTTTTTGTCTCTTCCGCCCTAATGGTGTCCTTCCGCTTTGTCCAGGCTTCGCCATGTCCGGGTCTCTTCAGATAGTGCCGATTGTGTCCCCCCCGATTCACCCAAAGTGGCCCAAGTAATGCTCCGTGACTCGCAGAGCGTTTGTGAAGTTCGCGGAGATCCAGACCCCTCTTTTATTATCTCACTCATTTTGGCGTTCTGGCCAAGTACGACTTCCTTTCAATATAGTCATTGTGTGTCTAATCTAGTCTCCCTTAGGCTTCGGAACAAAATTCCTCACCAAGGCCGATTCATGCGAGCAAACCTGTGATGCCATACTCCCCGTGGTCGACGTGAGTTGACTGTTGACCTTATTTAAATTTTGTCGCGGCTGCTTCTTTGCTCTGGCGCATGTCGACTTGTCTTTCTCACACGCAACGGAAACCGCCCAAAGTCTATGTACAAAACGAACCCGATTACCGCTCAGAATACCCATCCATCCTACCACCCGCATCATTCATAACACTGAAATACGTTCCCCACTCCTCCGCCCTGTGTGTGCAATGCAAAAACAAACCAAAAAAATAATGCAAAAACAACACAAAAAAGGAGGAAAACCCAATCAGCCTGTGAAGCTCACGACAGTTACAGGGAACAATCAACGCACCCAAGGCTCATCGGTGCATTCGCCCACATCGCAAGCGCGTCGTGATCGATCATACTGAAAAAGTCCTCCGTACTCGTGCCGGTGCTGGCGTCCCCCGGGTCGCCCACAGGCTGGGGAGGGTGGAACGCCTGTCCCGCCGGTGGGAAGTCCGCCCACCCGGCAGGATCCGGATACCGCGCGAGCGGCTGCGACGGCCTTGGTCCAGGCCGCCCAGCGTAGGACGAGAACCCGGGCTGCTGCTGCTGCTGATACACGGGCAACCGCCCGAGGTCCGCGGTGTACATCGGCAGCGCGGGGCCCTGCTGCTGCTGTGGCGCGCCCGTCCACTGAAAGTCCTCGAATCCCGAACGCTGATGCTGCTGTTGGTGACGATGATGATAACGAAGATCATCCGCGGGCAGTATCGGCTCCATCCGCGGGGCATGGGCATGGGCCTGGCCATCGTATTCCACGTCCTGCACCCGTGTATACCCCGCCCCGTCTGTGTCCGGCTCGTGTACGCGCTTGCCGTGCGTGCGTTCCGGGATAGGAGGATGGGGCGTTGGAGTTGGAATTGGATTTTGTGCAACGGAAGGAGGGGGCGCGGGCAGCGGGACGTGCCCGACGCTCGCGAGCTCGTTGAGGATGTCCCAGTAGAGCCCTGCCATTTGCCACCTACATCGCACATCAGTATGCATATATCCGTATCCCCCCTTCCAAAAGAAAAGAAAAGAGCCAGAACTGGACGGGAAGAGCGAAAGAAAGGAACGCACCTCGACTCACACACCCGAATCGCCTGCATAAGCTTATGCACCTCCGTGATCGCCGTATTCATGTGCGGCGCTAACCCCGTGCGCTTGCCGCTCCACACGTTCAGCAGCAGCACCACGCCCGCTGTCGTCAGCGCCGGCTGCAGGAGAAATCGAATCAGCATATATACATTACATTTACAGTTGGAAGCGGGCAGAAGGAAGAGGAGGCAAGATGAGAGAAGGACGTACAAGGAGGATAATAACAGGCGTGCCTCCCATCCGTCGGCGCGATACGTCTGCGATGTGACTGCACGAGCGCGCCGCGTTGGTGCAGATTGCGAGCGAGGGCAGTGCCTGCGTACGTCAAATTCAATTGCAACGTCGTGAGTGTTGTTGCCAAAGTTCGGTAAGCGTGCGTGTGAGTAGTTGCGTGAATATCAGTGTCAGGAATCGTGTCAGCGTCAGGAATTCGATGCGGATATAAGAAACGAATACGCACCGTGGGCGCCGCCTCGCGCACCATGGGGATGAACGGCCGGTGCGTCATCATCTGCACGTGGTAGTACCCGCAGTAGAGCACAACGGACTGCGCGAAAAAGACGGGGTCGGCGCGGTGGGCGTCCCATTGTACTGTGTCAGGGAAGGATGGTTGAATCAATTTTCGGTGTTATTGGTGGGGGGGCAGGGGAGGAGATGAAGGTGCAGAAGAATGAGAACGAGAAAATCAGAAGCAGAAGCAGAAACCAGAATGAGTGCGAAAAAAGGTGAGGAGAATGGCGAAGATAGCGAGAAAGTGGAAGGATGAGAGAACCATAATAAGAATCAGCAGGAAGCAAGCATAAGAAAGGTGAAGAGAAAGCGAGGACAAACCAAAACGGCAAAAAAAAAGAACGCACAATGCCCCGGTATCGAATCAACCCACTTATTCAGCGCCGAGTCCAGCTCCGCCACCAAATGCTCCTCCCACGCGTCGTCCCGCACCGCCAGCTGCGCCTTCGCTTTCGTCAGCGAGTACTGTGAGATGTGAGTTACACATTGAGGTTTGCGAAAAATCATGTCAGTACGTTCATGTCATGTATGTATTCGAACCTGATGAATGACTCAAGGGACTTACCAAAATCCTCAGCGTAAACGCCAATATATTATTAAGCCGTAGGAACGCGTTGAAGAACGCGATCTTGGAGGGCTTGTTCTTCGGCTGTTTGAATGGTTGTGCCTGCGTCTGCGTAAAATCACCCTCGCTATTGGTCAGGTCGGGGTCGAACCGCGAGTCGCCGGGCTGAAACTGCACAGAGACGGCGGGCCCCCGGGCCAATACTCGTCGTCGCACTCGATGGGGAGGTCGAGGTCAAAGCTACAAAGTGCATGAGTGGGTTGTTGAGGAGTATTAGAGGTTAAACACGGAATTAAAGGTGAGGTGCGGCGGTAGAACATAAACGTTGGTTGCGGAGAGTAAAAAGGTGGAGTCAGGGGGAGTTAGGAATTGAGTCAAGAACGAAACACGCACTCCTCATACTGCACCCCACACGGCCTTCCCAGCGTCGAGCTCACCATGCGGTCGTAGTACATCAACACCCAGAACGCGCGCGTCCACAGCTCGCTCTCCACCGCGGCCTTGATCGCGGCGGCGTTCGCTTTATCTTTATCTAGATCTGAGTGTCCGTTAACATCCACCTCCATGAGTACGAGCGGAAGGCGTACCTCCATGAATATGGGAGGAATCCCCATCGCCGTGAGTACGAAAGGGAGCAGGCCGCGCCCTCCGCCGATGCGCCCCCACCTCCTGCGCCATGCGCAGTCCAATCCCGATGAGCGCCCAGTTCGCCTGCGGGGCCGAGGCTTCGAGGAATTGGATGGATAGCTGGGAACCAAATGCGTTAGCGGAGGTGGAAGAGGGAGAGGGGGGAGGGGGAAGAGGAAGAAGGGAGGCGGAAGGAGGGAAGGATATGGGGGACGTAACGTGAGCAAGGAAAAGAAGGAACGGACGCTGGGTGAACAAAGGAAATCCCGGTAAAACGAGGAAGAAGCGGGTAAAACGACGAAGATACGGAGGAAGAAGCGGGTAAGCGGGGTAAACAGGAGAACTGCGGGGTAAGCAAAGGGAACGGAAAACAGGAGCAGTCGTCCAGTAGGAGGGAGAAACCAGCGAACGTGGGTTGTAAAATCCAAAATCCAGAATCCAAAACAAAAAAACCACTTACACAATACCTCTGCAAATCGTACAACGTCGGCGGCAGGAACATCTCCTCCATCCCATTAACGCACACCCCGCTGGCGTTCGAGCTCCACACCTGCGCGAAATACGCCCACCCACAGCTCAGCTCTCTCTTCCTCTTGTCTGCCTCACTCGCATCATCACCCCCGTTTGAATGAGATTGAGACGCACCCCCCGCAAACACCTGCGCATCCGACGAAAAGCGCGCTCCCACAGCGCACACCAGCATCACGCACGCGCCGAATTTGCGGCCTTCTCCCTTGCCCTCTCTATTCCCGTGTGCATCTACACCTCCATCGCCATCTGCGTCCCTATCGTGACGCAGATGCAGCCCATCCTCAACACCGCGCATAAACGTCGGCCGGTGCAGAAGGGGCACGTAGATGTTGCTGTGCGCGAAGTAGCTGTCGATGAGGGTGGACAGGAGGGGGGGTGGAGGGAAGATGTAGGGGGATGTGTATGTCGTGCGTGTTTGGGAAGGGGATGTTGTTCGTGATATTGTGGGGGATTTCCACTGCGCGACGTCAGGAGGGGTAATGAGGGAGGAAAAAGGGACGCACAGGCATAAACGTCCAATACTCCATCCTCCTTTTCCCCCACGGCCTCGGCCTCTCCCCACCCCCCTGTGGCCTCTGCCCTTCGTCAGCAGTGTACCCCTCCTTCAGCTGCACCGCCGCCCTTACAAGCCTTGCGCCGCTCGATAGGCCGAGGAACTGCGCGTCGTGGTTCGCCAGCGTCAGCTGCGCCATGTCGTCGATCAGCTCCCGTGCATCGTCGACATCATCGGAGGGTAGTGGGGAGGACGGGGCGGCGGCGTTGATGGAGCGGATGCTGAGGGTTGCGAGCTCGACGCCGGGGCCTACGTGTGCGGAAGAGGAAAGGGGCATGCGCGAGGACGAGGAAGTGGAAGAGGGGTTTTGATGCTGGTGCTGGTGGCGAGTCCCTGCTCCACTCGCTGCTCTGTGGGGGCGTCGTCCCAGAGGGGGAGGTTTCCGCGGAGAGCTAATGGGGGAGTAAGATGAGCGTGCAGCCGTAGAGGAGAGAGATTAGGACTGACTTTGTGTAAGAGCTTTTCGGTGAGCGCGAGGCGGGCCTCCAGGACGTCTGTATAGCTGGAAGATAACGAATCAAATCCAACCAAGCACACGTAGATGTAGATGGCCACGGACCTTTTGCGTTTCTGCAGCCATCGTCAAACTCGAATCATCCACAACCGAAATGCGTATGTAGGAGGTGGGCGTACCGTCGTCGTCGGCGCCCCCGAATACACGCATTCCATCCCATTATCGATGCAGTAAGAGCACCGTTTCGCGGACATCCGCAGCCCGTCACCTAATAAGTTAACAAACTTACTTTCAGCTTATAAGTCGGGCATTCGATGATTCATTGCGTACATGCTCCTGTGGAAGTCCGGTTGTTAGTATCCAGTCCTAGTCCCACAGCTGTAAAAGCACACACGTCATTTCTGTCTACAAACATCGCAGGCGCGCTGGATGCGCCGTTTCTTCGCCGGGACGTGCACGTTTGAGTGGGAATCGTCGGACGACATGATGGATGGAGGCAAAAGACGACTTGGTGATCGGGTAATGGTTGATCCCGGAGATCCCCGGCGAAACATATGATATCACGTGTCTAGGTGTTCCGTCGATCGTTTGTGCGATTCTCTCCCGTCAGCCTCTGAGGACAATTTACTGTACTATTTCGACCGTAGGTTCAGGTGACGGGTGACGGAGGGTCGTGAACTGAACTTATTTGTTACCAGTGACGGTGACGGCGAACTTTTTTGGCCCAGATAGGCGTAAAAATGCAAAATTTTCCCCTCCGGCACTTGCCGGATTACCATTTATGGCAACTTTGATGTGATTGCCGAGGAATGAACATCTAACCCAGTGAACATGTAAGGTGACGGGTGACATGGTGTGAACCTACGGTCGAAATAGTACAGTACGTGAAGCATACCCTGGTGGAAACAGATCCATCACTACCAGATTCTGGAGCAAATACAGTGTCACTTCGTCTCCGTCAACGAAATGATGTTCTGGACCCAACGAGGATCGTGCAAGATTACACAAATACCTCCGTATTGACAGGCGTCGCCACGTTTGGTGGGTTCTGGACGTTTGTAAATGGTACATTCGCCCTGTTCTTCGGGGCCAATATGTTGTATTTTCTCCTCAGTAAGTTCAGACATATCGATTCCCACATAAATGATCAATAGCGAGTAGGGAGACGCCACTTTCTGCTCTCGGATTTGCACATATATTTCAATGGCACAATCTGACGCAGAAATGGCACGAGGAATTCCCTGCGTTGCACACAGAAGGCGGCCGCCCGGGATCCGAGTCTGCAGGAATCGTTGCGTTCCTTTGTGAGCAGCTCGCGGACTTGGACGATGAATATACAGCAAGGGACCTTGAAGCGCAAGCCTCGAACATCAACCTGCACGCTGAGTCGGATCCCAATGGTCCGGGAGATAATGAACTGGAAACACTGGTGCACATCCGTCTTGGATCCTCTTTGACACGAAGCGGGGATTCTGAGCATGACCAAACCGTAGGGTGCCCCGACATCCCAAAATCGAAAAATCAACCCGCAGGCCAAATATAATCTTTGGCGGGCGTCGTCAATGTCCGTTCAGACAAGCACTTATAAAGCCAGAAGCCTCTCCACATCTTCGTCATGGCGTCTCGTGGTTTGGGCATGTCGAAGTCGAGCGGCAACGGTGTTGGCAATGGGCGTGCTCATCACGAGGTGCTGGATCGCGGCTGCGGTACAGATGCCCACGGAGAGGCCGCATGAAGAGGCGAAGGTTGGCGGCGCGCAGGTAGCGGTCGGTAAGGGTCTTGGAAAGGACCCGCATGCTGGCTTGAGCGGCTGTTTGGATCGCGAAGTTTGAAGAGGCGAAGGTTGGCGGCGCGCAGGTAGCGGTCGGTAAGCATCTTGGAAAGGGCCCGCATGCTGGCTTGGGCGATTGTTTGGCGCTACCATAGCCCAGTGATAAGGCCTACGATACAAGTCAACTTGAGATAATTTTATGGGACGTGTATGGTGACTTAGCTGGGTACAAAGTGGAAAGCCTGCGGGAGGCGGATATGATTGGATGGGTAAATTGGCATATTGGTGGGGACAGCAGAGTAGGAGGCCATGGGTGTCGAAATCCAGTGGTGCTTGAAATGCCAAGCAAAGGCACCTTTATATTTGAGAGACAGCAGACACGACGCGACGCGGACTTCGAATTATTACGAGACTTACTGTGGACACAGGACTCATAAGTCATGAGGCCTATGCCCGCAGCAGGAAAAAAAAAAAAAAAAAAAGCACAGCCCCACAACAGCCCCGCTTGGGCCGCGCGGCCCGACTGGTGCGGCCTCACTCAATCGAACAGGTAGCACATCCAGATTGTCTATGGAATACATGAGCCTTGAAAATGACAGCCAGCAAAGAGACAACGGACTAGTCTCAGACTTACAATCGAGCCATAAGAAGACGCATCACGGAAGAATTACTATTACGCGCTGGGAACCTGGACACCTTAGGTGTTTTAGACTATTAACAGCTCCCTCGAGCCTTGTTTTGAGCATCCGAAGCACTTCGATTGTAGGCGCGCATCCTGTGAACAATTTGAGCATATTTGGGGACCGCTTGATGAGATTTTGAGTGTGCTGGAAATTTATTTCGGGCGGAACTCCCGAAAAGGCAATATACAGGGAAGCTGGACACCCGCACAAATCCATTGTTGCTGTCTCGTTTGGTACCTTCGCGGTGTATAATATAGTCAAGGGAAGCTAAAAAATGGATTCTAGGTAGTAAAAGGGCATACAGGACCAAAGGAAATATTTGGACTGGAGGCTTCCTATGTCAGATGCGTGCGACGGGATCTATGCCACAAATTGAACGAGGGCCGCCCGGCAGAGAGAGAACATGGTTGCCCAGAATAAGTCGCAGGCGGCTTCATAAGAAGTAGTTGGACATACCTGGGCACGCCGCTCCACTCCCAAGACAAACGGTCAAGAACCCGGCATTTAGACATTGATGCCAGAGATATTAGGGTGGTTTAAGGCATGGACGACGGTGAGAGAGGTATAAAACAGATAAAATGACGGAATACCTTTGAAACTGAGGCTTTATACATCATAATGGCCCATGCGAAATTGTAGATCCGTAGCGTCAAAGGGCCGTTTGGTATACATGCCGCGAGGGTGGGGTACTTGGAGGCAGATCTCGTTCGTTGATGAAGCATTAGATGGGGAAAATGAGTCTGTGGATTATTATGGTGCATCGGAAGCGAGCTCGAGACGTTGCGAGCAGAATGAGCCCAAGAACTTGTATATTGACCAAGGATTAGTGGAGAAACGGGTAAGATGACCGCTCGGCGTTAAGAAACCAATATTCTCACCCTCCAGACGGCGATCAGACGAAGCACAGCTTTCGATCAACGCATCATTCCACCTCGAAATTCAACATGGATGGTCCTCAGGGGTTGCAGTCCCTCCCACAAGTCCAATGGCTCAACATTTAGTACTATTCATCGTTACATTTGGCAAGTGTCCAGCTTCCTAGTGTGTCCAGCTTCCTAGTCAGATATAGTACATCCCCCACGGAGTTCAAGGAATTTATAGCAAGGAAATCCAAGTGCCCGTTTGTACGCGTACTATTTGACGGCATGTGTAGCCTGACCAGACCACAGTTCTCTTCTCAAAGAGTATACTGAATAAACGAGATCAACGCAATAAAGGAATGAAGCCAGGCCCACAATTAGTGAAGATGCACTTGGGCACTTGTCCATGCACTCTGTGTCGATGTGAAATAATTCTCGTGCGTCGCGGTAACCAGCTACACACAGCGTTCATATCTTCGACAATTACGAAGGTGAGGGAGGGATCGGAGACGCCCTCATCGGTCGCGCACGTCAGGTTGGTGAACTGGAACGTATAGCCGTCCCGAATACAGGCTGGCAGGCTTGCTTTTATATGAATTATGCGCGGGCAGTCCCTTGTTCACTCGATTCAGACGGGGGCAATTATACGGCAGAAGCCGAGAAACGAAGCTTAAACTTTGGGCCTTCAAATTGCACTGAAATCCCAGGAATCCTCGCTTCTACCATCGACTGAATCTACCCAACGAGGATTCAATGAGTGTGTTGCCGAAATGCCGGCGATTTTTGTTGACCCAAATATTAGCCGATCCTGAAACACATTTTCAGCCTGCAGCAGAGTTGGAGGCCTACTTGATGAACGGTGAAAGTTGTTCCTCATGATCCAATCTGTGTTATAGGGGGATGAATTTTCCTAGTCTTACAGCTCTTTTCAGAGTAATGCGGAAAAACGCAAAATTTTTTCCGGCTGTTTGGTTTTGTTTGTGTGAGACCCCGAAACCGCTCAACTTGGATCCACACCTCCTTGACGTCTGGGCTTCCCTTTTCATGACACAACTCCAAGATGCATTATGTACATGTGTCGTATTACTACCATTCATCTATTATCAAGAAATTCCGTCCCCTTCGAGAATTAGGTGTGACGCAAGCCTGCCAAAACTTCTGCAGCGGTCGCGTGGTCGTCATCACCTTCACCCAACGTTGTGTTGTAAAGATCCAACTCCACCTCTTCGTCATCTGACCCCGGCATTTCATCCTCCTGGGTGGAACGGTATCCAAGAGGTACAGGAATGAACTTCTCGCGGACAGGGCATCGGTACCACACATTCCGGTCGCCGTCTCCTGCCACGATTCAGGGCCCATAGAATCTCAATGCCCCACCATCCTCGTAACGATGCTCGAAGGCTACTTTCTTGCTTGGCGGAGTCGTGTGAATGGTGTGCGGCTGATTGCGAACAGGAGTGAACAACCCCGGGCCGCCGGAACCCCATGAAGTGCTGCCTTCTTCCATCTCGACATGCAAGCGCTTCTTGTTCGCTTCTGGTCCATTCCACCACGACTGAGCCCCTGCCTTGAGACGAATAACATCTCCCTTGTTGATCCCAATATCCATCAAGTCCTGGTCCTCGAGAAGATGAAGTATGTCGGGACCATATCCATGTATGCGCATCCGGGACTCGAAAGTCGGAGCTGATGTCACTCCCAAGTTCTGACCAGCGTACTCGAGGAAACGCGGCAATTTGGATGGCGTTGGAATGGCAGCCTGAGAGGATTTGGCCTTTTCCTGCTCCTGCTTGGGGGTACTCGGGCGCGGGGGAGGCTGATCAGCAACTCGTGGCAAAAATGCTGTCAGGATTGTCGCGAGATGTCCCAAGTCACTTGTCGGCGGCGGCTGATTGACACCTGCAGCAATACGAGTTGGGTGGAGGGCGACCTGCCGGTTGGCCACATTAAAGAGCCCTAGATGCTTAGGTGGATTCTCGCGGTCGGCCTCTCCATCGTACTAAAACCTTCCGTGAGCTACTTACATGTGCTACATGATAGGAATGCAATCCACCATAGCTCGACACCACCCCTTCATCATTTGCGGCGACAGCGGGTGTGATTTCCCGCTGTCAGGATCGATGTATGTATACCCGGAATCATGGTCGTTCTGATATCTCTTCTCAAGAATACCTCGCAAGCGAGCAAGTGACCTGTCGAGATCGGAAAGGCCGTTGGCATCATACAAATCGGGGTCATCACCATATACATCTTCATTATCACTTCCTTCAGCATGGCCTTGCTTCTAAATGCCAGTTAGCCTACTGGTATCCAGCAAAGAACTGAAATGTGTACCCGATTCCACCGTTTCTGGATGTCGGCCATGTCGGCATAAATTGTGAGTTTTTGTGGTAAGCCCTGTATGATGTCAACAACCAAGGCCTTGTATTTTTCGTATGTCTCGATATCTAAAGCCTCCCCTTTCCTAAAAGATGCTCAGATTTGCCATATAAATGACAGAAATGTACCGCACTTGACACTGGGTAGCTGAACCTTGATGCTATAGAGCATTTTAACGGTAATGTTGTACTTCTCCTCTCCATGCTTTTCAAGGATTGTCTTCAGCAAAGCAATATAATTGTCTGTGGAACCTTCGAAGCGGTGAGAGAACTCCTTGGTTTTGACCTCTTTCTTGTCCTTTGGCATTGACTTGCTTTTCCCGCGCGTGCTTGCATTTCCCGGTATAAGGGTATGGTGGGTTAAAATAGAGACCACTTTGGCCGAATGAGAATCCTCAGGCTCGACTGAAGGTCGTGCCGAAGACATGGTGGAAACAAAGAGAAAGTTCCGGAGTAACAAACTTGAAAAAATACTCAACAAACAAACTTTGGCATGTACCTCGACGAACTGAAGACTCTCTTGCACGAGTATAGAGTTGAATGCTCTTTACTTCAACTGTTTCATTATATGCAAGTCATGACACAATTCAAGTCGACCGAGGTTGGCTATTCATTTTCTCCTCATATGGGATTCACACTGTTGCAGCAATCTTGGCGGGCAGAAAACTTAACAGTTGTCGCTGAAAGGATGTCGCAAATGCCAAGCATTGAATTTGTTGACCAGCCAGCACATGCCATTGAGAATAAGCGAAAAAGGGTGTCTAAAACTACGTGCTTTCAGCGCGGAAGTCGGTACGATGAATACTAATTTATGAACTATTTGAGCACAATTCTGATGTATGCAAAGCTATACAACATAGCCTCATGCTCGAAAATATCCCCAAGCCTTCTCCGGAGTGATATTGCGGCATGCACGGTCAATCAGACTCAGGCACGAGTCTTTCCAATGACGGCGAAGAAAAGCTTTGATCGAAGAGAAGGCCTGCTCAATTGGGTTGAGGTCGGGCGAGTACGGCGGAAGGAAGACAAGTTTGCATACTACAAAGGTCAATGGATGATGGAATATATGGAATGAGATGCGTACATGCTTGATCCTCAACTAAAGCCCGGACCTCCTTGGCATGATGAATACTGCAGTTGTTGAGAACGAGAACACTGCGTGGTCCGGGGTAAGGATTTGTAGGTGGAATCTGCATGCCTAGTTAGCAATTCCCACATGGAACTAACTACAATACTCACGACATGCTCCTCAAGAAATTTGACGAACCGTTCGGTATTTACAGAATCTTTTGTTAGGGTTTAGCGTTTTACGAGCGTAAGTCAGTAGTAGATACTGATGTCATGAGTGATGTTTTTGTAGTTTAGCAAGTTAGTCGTAAGTCGTAAGAGCGTATCTGAGTAGAGAGCAGATAGCAAGATTCGTAAATTCTCAATGCGAGTGAACTCAAACTTAAATCAGTCAAACAGAATCACACTACATGGGTGACCTTGCAACTCAGTGGGCAGCGGCTTAACAAGAGTATACAAGGCACTAAGTTCCTATAGGCAGCAAGGCTAGGTCTTAGTTTGAATCAGCTATAGGCTATATGAGCTAGTGTCTTCGAAGTTGTGTGCAGAAGTGCTACATGATGGATTGAAGTAAAGATGTGGTGTGGTACATGGTATAAAACTTGTAGTTATATACTAAAGAACAGTAAACTTCTAGAACATTCTCCATAGCATTGGAACATTCCTGAGAAATGCTAGAATGTTCTGTCTGAGCTCAGAATGTTCTTCAGGTAAGGAATATTCTACAGAGTTCTGTGGATGTTCTAGAATATTCTACAGAGTTCCATGGATATTCTAGAATATTCTCTGAGGCTCAAATAATATTCAAAACACCATTAAAAAGTAGGTAAAATCTATATAAATTGGCCATGTGACAACCATAAGGGTTGACATGTAAGGAACACATAAAAAGTATGTTATAAAGAGTCTACTGGCTCATTAAAGGATAATCCCAATCAAGACAATAATCATGGAGAAGTATGTCTGCACTTGTAGATGAGATGAATAAGGAATGTGAGTAGGAATATGAGAGTATTCACAGATATACAAATATCCATAACACCTTTGATGACATTGTGGCACACGATGCCGTCCAAAGTAAGCACGGGAAGGATGGAGTACCGCTTCCCTCGGATAAAAGCTCTGCGCTGGATACACCGCTGGCCCTTCAGAGACCAGCCCTTGCGACGTCCCGTCGTACGATCATCCTTCGCAGCCTCGTTGATGAACATCAGCATGTTTGGGTCAGGTGCGATATCCGCGATCCGGTTCATGTACGCAGAGCGCAATAGATCATTGCGCTCTAGTGCACGCACGGACACACATTTACGCGAGAAATCCAACCGACAGAGGGTCCGAAGGAGAGTGGTGATGGAAACGGTAACACCACATTGAGTGAAAAGTTTTTCCTGAATTTCATCGAGATAGATAGTGTGGGATTGCTCAATGAGAGCTTGGATGTACTTAGCTCAGGCTTTCTTACACGTCTGAATTCTGAAAAGATGAGTGGTTTACATATATCTGAACATGGCATATAACTCAGCTCATTACTACTCAAGATGCGAACTAAAAAATGCCTAGCCGATGTGGAGCCCGCAGACTGGCATGTTGGAGCTGGCTTGGATACACCTTTCGTGAATGCCTAGACAACGTGCTCACCCCGGCACACATGAGAGGGCAACCTTTTTGTTGGAACTCACGCATATCATATATCGCTTCGGGGAACTTGGCAAGATCGCAGGATTATCTGCTCTTTAGGACCGGGTCACACTTATGTTAGTACAGAGATGCTTTTAGAAAAGAGAGTCCTAGAGAGTCATACCCGCCATGCGAAGCAATGGCCCCACGAACCTAGTAATGTTGTTCAAACAGGACATCATTCTGTGTCTATAAAGGAACGTGTATACCTGTGTGGGACCTCAATGAAGTGTGTCAACAAAGCTGCTCTTCCTGAATCAAGCTTTGTTGCACGAGAGGACCTCGCATGAAGCATGACATTCAGCATGGCTTCTAGTTGAAGTTATTAGGTGTGCTAGTGTTCCGAGATCGCTGACACAACCATCATTTGGTGGGGCCTTGGAGGTGGAGGATCATCCTGGAGGCAGTGGAGAGCATGCAGGATGCTCACGACGTGGCCAGGCCTTTCATGATTGCGAGCTCTAAGAAGATTCTTACGCGGAGACACAGGACTGATTGATTGTCAGTGGCGGTGCTTGCCGAAAGTAGGAGAACGAGGTCGACAGCGCCGACGGCGACAGCACAAAGTCCTGATGCCTATAAAGACGTAGTCTGTAATTGATGGCATGTCGGTTACCGGACCACGGTTCCCGGGACCAGCACGTGACGTCCCCACGCCTGAAATATTGGATCTCTCGAGCCTCTTGCACTTTAAGGCCGAGAAATGTATCTGAAAAATCTTATATTTGTTGGATTGATTGAGACTAGCAGTAACCCATGCTTTGCTACGGGGATGAGATCCGGACAATGTCTCGGGGATTTTGAATGACTTGAACTGAGCTTAGCGCTATGATTATAAAGGGCAGTACAGGGTTTACAATACTACTTTCATCGAACTGTAACCTGCTTACCTTTTAAACAATGTAAGTGTTGACATTGTACGGCCTTGACACGGCATGAATTTGAGTACGTCAGGGATTTGTTACCACCAACTACACCTAAAAGACATCAGCGTCGTGGTTGTCAGGTCCAACACGCCGTGTCCCGCACAATACCAATGAAAAATAAAAATGTTCCCATCCCCACTGCTACACGTGCTCCGGTGGGCCTGAGTGCGCAGTCACTTGGTCAACTGAGACGGTGTCAGAAGGAGAAAGAGAATTGAGCTCTTGAGCCAGCTAGACTCAAGACAAACAGATCCTGGGGCCAAAAGGCTAGGTGGACCAGAGTGCGTGCTGAAAAGGAGTGCCATTGGGGAGTCGTTTCACTTGGCAGTGGGGTACTGTGGATGGAGTCTGGCTCCACTGCTCCACCGGTGACCTGTGGAACTGTACATGTAGCCGAGCGCGGAGAAGAAGCGAAGCAGTGTCCAATGTTGTGGTGCGGCGGACTCCGCGCCGATTCAACATCTCGACATTTTATAAATGGAATCTCAACAGTTTGGTGGAGAACTCAACAATTGGGTGGAACTATGGAGCAAATGATCTCATTGAACACTGGCACACTACCAAAAATGGTTGACTCGAGTCAACTGGCCAATCAGGTTTGAGCATAGTCAAATGTCGGAAAAACTAAATAGCCTTATAAGCTGAGACAATCTTATAAGGCCTTATCAGGGCTTATTACGGCTTATAAGGCAAAAATCTCAAATCCTTTTTTGCCTTATAAGCCATTTTAAGGCCTTATTAGGGCTTATAAGATTGTCTCAGCTTGCAAGGCGATTTGGGTTTTTCCGACAAACGGTGGTCGATTCTTATATAGATGGATGGCTAAAATGAGCCCTAGATGACTCCAAACACTCAGAAGCATCAAAGTATGCTTTTCCATCGACATTTGTGCTGTGTTACGACGGGTGGACCAATCTAGCCCGTTTGAAGCTCCATGAGCACCCCCTAACATATATAGATCTCAGGAAACTTAGTTAGCTGTCGTATGTGAGGTATTACGAGCGGGATGAATATTTCGAGCCGTGGGAAGGTCACGTGCAGCCGTGGTCCATAAGCGATATGCCATCGAAATCAGACTCCATATATTAGATTTATCGACTATCATAAATCTTGTGGAGTCTGACTACGAGAGACTAATAAAGATGTGGATTGAAGAATACTACTTACACATCTGTTGTGGGGCAAAATGGGGCCCAAGGGACCAAAAAATGAGCTGGATGCTTGACCAGCAAGGTGGATGTAGTTTTCGGATTTTTTGTATATCCAATGACGACGAGCATCTAAGATGATATGACAACTATACGAGTGCGTTCTCCAACACCTACAGACACTGTGAGTGTCCTGAGGGGGTACTATTACGTGCTGGGAACCTGGACACCTTAGGCGTTTTAGACTATTAGCAGCTCCCTAGACGCGCATCCTGTGAACAATTTGAGCATATTTGGGGACCGCTTGATGAGATTTTGAGTGTGCTGGGAATTTATTTCGGGCAGAACTCCCAAAAAGGCAATATACAGGGAAGCTGGATACCCACACAAATCCATTGTTGCTGTCTCGTTTGGTAACTTCGCGGTGTATAATATAGTCGAGGGAAGCTAAAAAATGGATTCTAGGTAGTAAAAGGGCATACAGGACCAAAGGAAATGGTTGGACTGGAGGCTTCCTATGTCAGATGCATGCGACGGGATCTATGCCGCAAATTGAACGAGGGCCGCCCGGCAGAGAGAGAACATGGTTGCCCAGAATAAGTCGCAGGCGGCTTCATAAGAAGTAGTTGGACATACCTGGGCACGCCGCTCCACTCCCAAGACAAACGGTCGAGAACCCGGCATTTAGACATTGATGCCAGAGATATTAGGGTGGTTTAAGGCATGGACGACAGTGAGAGAGGTATAAAGCAGATAAAATGACGGAATACCTTTGAAACTGAGGCTTTATACATCATAATGGCCCATGCGAAATTGTAGATCCGTAGCGCGAAAGGGCCGTTTGGTATACGCGCCGCGAGGGTGGGGTACTTGGAGGCAGATCTTGTTTGTTGATGAAGCATTAGATGGGGAAAATGAGTCTGTGGATTATCGTGGTACATCGGAAGCGAGCTCGAGACATTGCGAGCAGAATGAGCCCAAGAACTCGTGGATTGACCAAGGATTAGTGGAGAAACGGGTAAGATGACCGCTCGGCGTTAAGAAACCGATATTCTCACCCTCCAGACGGCGATCAGACGAAGCACAGCTTTCGATCAACGCATCATTCCGCCTCGAAATTCAACATGGATGGTCCTCAGGGGTTGCAGTCCCTTCCACAAGTCCAATGGCTCAACATTTAGTACTATTCATCGTTATATTTGGCAAGTGTCCAGCTTCCTAGTGTGTCCAGCTTCCTAGTCAGATATAGTACGGCAGCGGTATCAGAGTCATTCAAATTTAGATGGTGAAGAACACGGACTGTGTAGAACATAGCTGGAACTGGTCGGAAATGACGGTGTCACACGGGACCGGGAAACCTATGCCCAATTTGGTAGTGAGATCAGGCAATTAACACGCCCTGTCAAGTCTGCAGCGTGGGCGCAGCAAGTGCCACTGGGTTGCCCTTATGACAGGTGCCAACTCCTTTGCCCCTGTGAGTTAATCAACAACTGCACCCGCCCCGCCTCGCCCTACACGCACCCCGACGCGGACGACATGTACGTCTCCGACTCCAGCACGACGTGTGCGGCAACAACACGTGCGCGCTCAACAACGTGGACAGCAGCAAAAACAGTAGCAACGTTCGGTTCAACGGCAATAACAGTAGCAGCAACGTCGGGTTCAACCTCGGCTCGTTTATCGCGGCGCCGAACAACCGTGGCAGTGCACAAGCCCCGTCTTCCTTCGTGTGATATGGCGCAGCTGCGTGCCAGGACCGCTCGAGAAGCCGGAATCAGGGAACCGTATTCTGATCGCTCTCTTGTGTGATGCATCGAGCACGTTTCCGGATTTCAAGAGCTTCGCAGTCAATGTTAATAGTACGTGTCCGGGGCGGCCGCGTTTATGACTCTCCGTGTAAAGTATTGCAGATGAGTTCTTGGGCTTTGCAGCTATTCAAACGCACTGTAGTTTTTACGCTGGTGTTATAGTGACAAATTAAAGACCTTAACGAGGTACAACAGTTCGCTGCGCCTCGCAGGGCCAAACCGGTCCAGGAAAAAGTGACACATCACACGACACTGATGGCACATGCTGGTACACAGGGACAAACATCGCGTCGCGTCCGTGCCAAAATTTGGACCATAACTCAAACAGAAAATCATGCGTGAACAACATGCCGCACAGACCTGTGGTTTTCGGGTGAAACAACCCTAAGCCGTGCTTAGAGGTGTGCGCCGTGAGTGAAACAATACGAGCTTCTATCGTAAAAGTAGCTCACACTAGCTGGCATGATGCTTTTTCACCGATGGACGATTCGCGCTGTCCCAAGCAGAAGCTTCTCCAGCTCAGCTTGCGAAGAAGTGCCCCAAAGGAGCAAAACTGTGCCGCCCGGATGTAGGAAAAATTCGTATTATTTTCTGCGTCTCAGTGGAGGCTCTTTGTTCCTCAAGTTACGCATGATGCGCGTCCCGTTCTTCCACTGGAATTGCAGTCTCTCGGGATGCCAGATGCAGTTTTTCTGTCAAAAGACGTCCGGCGGAACTTGGAAGGAAAGTATTACTATACTATTGGTTCAACAAGTTTCATGGCCATCGCCGAAACTACTAATTTCGGCATTCCTTGAGCAGGGTCTAGATCCAATTCTCATCAGCAACCCCGTCCTTTGGTACCGGTTGTTCCTCGCCGGATGGCAGTCAACTTACCGGACGAGATTCTTTCAGAGATTCTTACCCCAGTTTTGTACTATCGACTCCCTTGGTGCACAGCAAAAGATCGATTTGAGCTACCCGCCCGCACACCACTATCTCGTGAAGTTTGTGGTAGACAAGCCGCACGACACGTGCGTGATGCATCTAAAGTTAAAGCCACCGTCTGATTTCGCTGACTGTACCCTGTATATAGGCGTCTCAACGCATTCCTGCTGATTAGTTGCGCGTATTATCCCGCTCTGCGAGAGATCCAGGCTATGCAGTGCGTCTGACCTGCCACCGAATACGTATCTATGATTTGTTCTTTGCTTGCAACGTTCTACGCATTTCCTCAGACGCGCGATCTCGCAAGGCCTGTGAATAAAGTGGACGGAGCATATATTGAAGGACAGTATCAAGGTTACCGACAAGGCAGGGACGCATTAGCGTCCAAGACTGAAATCGGACCGTCGCTGAGCCTCGTATAACAGCCTCATAGCAATGTACTTCCGAATCTTGTACGCTCTTGCTCACACCTTGCTCACACCTTGCTCATTCGATTTCCGACGGCCTCCGTTCTACGGAAGACTTCCGAGAAATCTACTGCCACTGCGGCTGATTGACGCCACGCGTGGGGCGGGAACCACGTCAAGGAGACAACACAGCCTTGGACGACAGCGACACGCTAATCTTCGTTGAGGCGAGGATATCATGGGTTTAGTATCAGTTTGACGGAGCGGGTCACGGATATAATGAACTCAATGTCAAGGTGAGTATGCCCAAGTCAGATCACTGGTATCATAGTTCCCTCCTCAGTTCTCAACTTAGCTTGCCGTTTCGCAAAATGACGGCGGCGGCTCGGTGAGTAGGTGAGTGATGATATCATCTTGCAGAAGACGCAACACAGACAGTCAGATCAGTGTGTCGGCACAGCCAATGGATGGGACTCAGGACCATAGTACACTATGGCTCAGCGAGGTCCCCTCTGGGACGTGAGTTGTAAATAGTATATGTTTTCGACTTTTTTTTCTTCAAATCGTCCTTCTTGTCGAGCATTCCGAGCTTCAGAAGGCTCTTCCACATTGGAAGAGCCTGTGCAAATTCCTCTGTTAGGAGACTGGAGGCCGGGCTTTTGCTTTACGTGTGCGTGAAGTAGTGGGTTGGATGGGGCAATCAGCATCGCCTCACCAAAAGACATCCAGATCCGTTGATGTCTGTTTCCTCCGAGTCACAGCCAGGATTATGCATACAAGATATGCCGTCGCTTCGCTCCGGCGCGGGTGGCTTTAATTCCCAAATAATTGCTTTCAGTGTGTGACGCCGCTAAGGAACACATCTGACTTACGAAGTCTGTGGGTAATTCGGTGTGCATAATAAATGAGTCTGGAGCGAGAAGTAACCGTTTCACGCCGTCTTACATATGTAGCCTGCATAAATGAATGGATCCATGGAGCTGTGCCTAAACTCTGCGGTACGACTGAGTTTAAGGTAAACATAGGAAGGGTAGTCAGAATCATAGAAATGCTTCGTCTCGCCACGATCCGCGCTGAGAAATAATCATATAACGAGTCTTGGATATATGGATTACTGTCGATTTCATTGTCCCGAAATTACTATCTTATTAGAAATTGGGGCGGAGTCGGGCTATGCTCTGTGCAGAAGGAGAGGGTATTCAACTCGCCACCAGACTTCACATAAACAAATATCCATTTACAGCTCTTTGCAGAACTTAGGGCGCGACTTGATTTTTTCCCTTTTTTGGCACTTTTTTGATGGTTTGGACCAGGACAGCTGCCCTGTCCTCAAATCTGGGCCGTTTGCCTCGGGAATATGCTCAATCGATTCGTATCGCGAATGCGCAGTTAACCACCTCCTCAGAATTTTTATATGACACCGAGTACTGCTTTGTGAGCGGTGAAAGCAATTACTTTTGATCATTTTTGATCATTTTTCAGCAGGACAGCTGTTCTACCCTCATTTCTCAGTCTTTTTCTTTGGGAATAGGCTCAATTGATTCGTATTTCAGGTGTGAAGTTAACTGCATCCTCAGATTCACGGCCCCACCTCCAATTGCGTACGTGCAGTTTTGAGTGTATAAATATTGAACTTGAGTGAGTCGAGCGACAGCAGGGCGCTAACTACGCACTGCATCGGTCTTTGTCAGCCAGAATAAACTGATAAAAGGGAGGAGGGGAAGACGCAGCAAGCAAGGACCGCACCGGGTTTATGAGGTTGTAGGTGTCATTTCCGGCGCTGCGGATGACGTGGAAGGTGTGCTATTCAATGGCATACTCTTGTGTAAATGGAATAATAATTTAGAAGTTACGCCATGCAAGTGCAAGTGGAAAGAGTGGGGGGCGCCGGGCGTGCAGCCCGGGATGGAGATCTGATTTGATTAGTTAATCAGTTGAGTTGAGGTAGGATGAAATAATACCTCAATGACTTTTTTAGGCGGGAGCACACGCTGCCCACAGGGAGGAGGTCCGTCGCCGAGTGAGTGCCGCTCATGATTTGGTGGAGCACAGGCGCGGGCGGGGGGATGGATTCCTATAGAAAAGGGAACAAATAAATATAAAATCACATGCAAGGAGAATTCAACACACAGCGGCCCCATTGATCGAAGACTTGAATATTGTAAAGTCGAGTGTGCGAGCATGATGACGAGGTTGAGGGTGACGTCTGTACCGTCCGGAACGGGGAGCCCGCGAGCGTGGGGCTGGCCCACAGGGTGGAGGTTGGTCTCGACGAGAGGGATAACGGAGGTGGTGACATTGGTCGCGGGGTCCTCGATGGGCGCTCCCACATAACGGCACTGCCGTTCTTGAATCTGACGGTACTGCCGTGGCCACGGTGCAGATCCAGCAGTTGTTCACGGGCTGGTTCGCGGTGAGGGCGACCGAGTAGCACTGAGCATCATGTCAGTTGAAATTACGGTCCGGGAGATGGATGTATTGGAACACACAGATCTGAATGGAGTTGACGAGTAAAGGCGCGTGTTGATACTGTCAATAAATTTCACGCAAGATTTCAGGACAGTGAGAAGAAGGGTGTTACCTGTCAACTTCAATTAAGGTAAAGGTGTGGTTATCAATGCTGAAGATGAAATTAGGGTTGCAAGAAAGCGAGACCAAGCAGAATCTATTGATTGGTGTTAACCAAGGGTTTAGGAAATCGAGAGGAAGACAGTCACCTGCAGTGTTTTCCAGCGGTGACGCTGATCACGGCCGGCTAGGAGGTTGGCTGAAACGAAGTTGAGGACGAGTGGGACAATATTTATTTATGGCACGGCGCACCCCTCCAGCATAGCGGCCTGTCAGCGGATCTCAGTAAGATGCCAGACTTGAGATAATTTAAGCGAGCGTGGAGATGAGAGTCTGCAGTGGAGGTCAATACCTGTCGAAATGCAAGTGGGGAGAAAATGGTTAGCGAGGGACCCTTGATTTCGCGGAGGATGCTGGCTCACGTGTACCGGGCTGTGGTACCAGTCAGCGATGGTGATGAATGTAGTACTATTTGCGACTGAGTGAGGAACGACATAAAATAATAGACATCCCCGTTGAACGTTACTGCGTTGACGGCTCGGATATAGTCACGATCGAAAACATACACTCAGCGAACTGCGTACGGTGTCAAACTCGAATGGAGAGACATACATTGCGGGGAGGAGAACCTGGATTCATTGTAAATAATGGCGCTTAGCACGACCACCATTCAGGCACGACTGGCTTCCTCCGATTCGTCTCAATCCTGCTAAAAATTGTTGAGCTCAGCCGGCCAGCTCCAACAGTGCGGCGGACAATGCATACTGATCTGAGGCCCAATCCGGCATTACACCGATACTGCAGGAGAGCTAGGAGGAAGCGAATCACAGACGAGGCAGGAAGGTGATGGGGGCGAATGAAAAGCGAAGACACGGAAGGAGCTACACCTCTTACAGCTAATTGCAGTACCGAAGGCGCGAGCCTTGATCCGCTACCACCATCACCTCCCACTTTCCCACGCTGGTTGGCACCAGTTGCGGGATACAGGGAGATTGCTGGCGGCCGGCTGTTCTCGGAGCGGGTTTACAGCCAGGGTTTACAGCCCAAGGGTCACCCCCCACCCGAGTAGCCTATGAGCTACGCCGCTGAAAGCGAAGAGAGCCTCCGAGCCTCTGACTACACGTACCCAGAATATGGGCGCCATTGCTTTGTAATTTCTTCCAGAATACCGCCAACGATTCCCTGGTGAACTAGTGCTGAGAAATAACAGCCTGAATGTACTATTCTATGCGGTAGAATAACATCCCATCTAACATCGAGAACTTGAGTTCCGGGAAATTCGGTCCGAATCTTGATACACGCGGCGTCGGATCAATCCCTCTCTTTGCAATACCCTTGACGACTCGATCAGCACAAGCGGGCTCCCTCGACTGCCCTATGCTTTCCCCCCGCCATTGCCCGCCGCTGTCCTTGCCCCAGACCGATGACGTCTCACTCGTTCTAGATCTTTCGACAACGTATTCGAATGACTCGTGCCTCTGACTCGAGCCGAACCCCAAGATTTTTCTCGAAGGTCTCACCTCAAGACAAGAGAGCCAGATCCCTTAAACTGCCTCGTTCAGCACTTTCTCACTCTACCCCACCACCATGGATATTACCCCGGACCCTGATTCCAACGCCATCAACAACCCCCCTCATCCCCCTCGCGAACTCAAGGACTTTCTCGACGGTCCAAAAACCAACGTCCTTCCGGCCCATGGCTGGACGAACACTTCCGTTCTATTCAATCACCTCGACGAGAACGTGAACAAGGTTATGGACAAGCCTAGTGCGCAACAACATTTACTTATTGGCATGTTCTAACCACCGCCCCATACAAGTGTCGTCAATGGTGGCAGTGATTCTCGGACGCGACCGTCCCGCTGACCGTGCTATGGCTGCCGACGCCATCGCTGACGCCATCGTCGGTGTGGGCCTTGCCACTTCCGACGAATTCACGGTCATCCCAGCAACGCCCAAGGATGGGGACTCGGACGCGCCCATTCTACCCCACACGACCCTCATTTTGTGCAACTCATCGCAGCTAAAGGACAAGACTGTCGCCGATCCTACCAAGGCAATCGTCCACACCAGACGCAAGGATGAAAGCGACGGCTTTACTTTCTACCTCCTGCCGGTGTTTCCTGACCCCAGTTGGTACATCGGTGCGTAACCGATCCTCTAAAATCACGACGATTTTCAACACATATCACCTAGGAACCTACGTCGGACTCTCTGACCGTCTCACGAGCGCAGAATTCCTTGCTGCCCTTTTCGATAAGCTCATCGCCGATCGCGATGTCCTTAAGCTCATCCACGAACACCACGATCGCGTCCCTGATGCGCAGGATATCCCCTTCGTCATCCGCGTTCTGCTCCAATTTGCTGAGGTTAAGCCATGCCAGGTACGCAACAATATGCATACAAGCCAATCTCTCTAATAACGTACGGCCTCTAGGTCTGGATGCCCGGACGCCGTGGGTCCAGCGGCCAACGACAGAATGCCGTTCGACTTTACATGCCGCCCCCGTCCTTCCAGGACGATGCTATCAAGGCTTGGAAGGCACTCCTCACCTCCCCCTCCTTCACCTTCGTCGTCGACTGTCGCGGCCGTGCGACGCCCTTCAAACCCGAGGCTGCACGCACGGGTAGAGCTCGCCCAATGGAGTGCACCGAGTGCCTCGGCCTCGATCACTACAAAGACGAGTGCCCCATCGCCACCTCCCCCGAGTTTTGCGCCGTCCATCTTAATGCGGCTGAACTTGATTCCACCCGTGTCGGCACTTCACTTGGGACCATCCGCGACCGGGATGAGGTCGACTCGGACGGTTTTAAGAAAGTCACTCGCCGGCCCTTCAACCCCCGCTTCGCCTCTGCTCCCAACCGGCGCGCGATGGCTGGGCGCTCTCGTCGCCAAGGTGGTTTCTGATTTCGTTAGCTAACAGCCCCCCAAATTTTGTCTTCCTCAACCCAATGAACGATACAACGAAGCTGCGACTAAATTCTTCTCTTTCCCAATGCACGATACAACGTAGCTACAACCGAATATGATGTACACAATGCGATTTGAATAAATATGATCATCTCCTGATAAGAATTTTTTTTGAAACGACCCTCAACGGCCATCAACTCTTGATCTGCCAATACACTCATTCCGCTCCCACCACCAAACGCGCCCCACTTACAAACGGTGTTGCACAAAGTGCTCAATCTGAGACTCGGAAACTGCGCCGTAACTCTCAGACATCGCTTTCGCCGTACTCCACAATCAACTCAATATGCAAGATAAACATCGGAGCCTCGGGATTGATGGCTCGCCAATAATACAGCACCTCTGGGACAAATGTTTCTGTCTGCGGAATTCCCGCTGCCGACGATGACGCCCAACCAGAATCATTCTGAAACTTTCCAATTCAGGAAGCGAGAACAAAGAGAGGTCCAGGTGGCCTGGTACCAGCAAGAGTCGTTCCCGTCGGCGAAACACTAGAATTACTCTGAAACTTTCCACTTCGGGAAGGAAAAACAAGGAGAAGCCCAAGTCATCTGGTTCCAGCAAAAGCTCGTTCCTGAACGATTATGTAAATTACCAGCTTCTCGCTATAATTAAAGCTGCAGCTTATGGCGAAAATGCCCACCAAATGGCAGACAATACTCATTCACCCCCCACCATCCACGAGGCGACGGCCGGTATCGCTAACCTCTCCCTGAACCCTAACATCTCCGCCGCCGGCACCGACAGCACTACCATCCCCACCGATACGTCTACCGACACCGACAGCACTGGTAGTTGCCCAGACCTCGTTCCCGCCTCCAGCTCAGATAACAGCGCGGACGAGTGTGGGGACGATTCCACAATGCAGCCTGTCACCGCAGTCGCCCGCACCACCACCAATGCGGCAAACGGAACCGCTCTGGAGATCAACCATGGCCGCCGTGCCCCCTACGGCTACCCGTTCCATGTCAATCGTGGTGTCCAGGCCGCGGGACATGCCCATGACCAGAACTGGCGTGCCCCTGTATATCTCGCTCAACGCGCGTTCCGGGACGCTTTTGTGGACCACCTCCGTCCCCAAGGTTTCACCTATGTGCGTTGATATCTACCACATTCTGACCTGCACTAATCGCCCTACTAGGGCCCCACGGGTAATCACTTCCGCCGCGGGGGAGCACCCTATGCAACTCACGCCACTCGTGCTATCGACCCCGCAGTGATTCACGACCTAGTGATCCGCCTCCAGCGCGTTGAACGTGTTGTCTACGCCCTTGAGCAACACTGGCTCCCGCGCCAATTCTAAACATATGTATGCACCCCTTCCTCTACTCTCCCTGTCTATGTCTATTATACGCGCCATCCGTTTGCGCCCATTCCTTTTCTACCTATTACTTCAGTATGTGCCATCTGGTATCTGTTCCCCTCGCCTCTCCCCTGTCTCTTGCCGTTGGTACACATCATAGCCTGCAGAAGTTAGAACCCGTCGCTTGATACATGTACAAGAACCCCATAGCGTACCAAATAAATTGAATATAACCAGAATGCTCTCGTGACATGTCTGACTCCGATTATCCGTCTTTCGTGTTATTGCCTCGATTTTCCCTTTCACAAGGAGCCCTTTAACTCACACTTGGCACTCCGCTGTCCGCCAAGCGGGTTGTGAGTGCGTAGGCCACAAACTTCTTTTCTGTCCCAGTTTTTTCGTAAGGAAATTTCCTCCCAGCGGCTTGTAGCAGCTCCGTAGGCGTACCACTGTATATTCAAATGAATATTCCTCTTCTTTTTGTTTGAGTTACAATTCTTTCAACAATATTCTCTCCTTGGACGGCGGTCTTAAAGCGCAAAAAAAAAAAAAAAAAAAACCTCTTAATGTCAGTACAACCAATCAATTACCAGAGTAGCACCGAAGGCCCTCCTGGTTCACGGGAGGGTTCCGGGGATCTGGTGCATCCCTCTCGCATGTGCCTGCCGGCTGCGAGTTCATATGGCGAAACCAGCAGGAGTTGGGGCAACCAGGGGCCTAGCCCTGACTACCAGATGCGTGACCCCTCCTGCAGTGATTCTGTTGCTTTGGTCGCTGCAGCGCCAAGCGAAGAGCAGCAACTCCGTGCTGTTCCCAATATAATTGTATCCTCTGAACGTTCGCCCACATCGGTCGCGGCGACGGTGGAGGCGGAAAATCCAGAGGGTCGGACACGCAACTATGTTGTGAATGGTACAAAAAGAAAATTAGACTGGCTCACAGATGATGTGGCAGTTTCAAAAATTCCTCGTTCAATGGATTCAATTGCTGCTGAGCCTGCGAGCGAACAGTCTGATTTCTCAACAAATAGCCCTGAATCCCCTATAGATCAGCTTCACTCTGACTCCTCTCATGCAGAGGATAACCTGGCGGATGGCTGGGAGGCTATTAACGCTGAGATTAGAAAACAGAACATCCCTCTGAAGAGGCCAACCACAGCGAAATCAACTCGCTCAACCCTGAATATAGGATCTTTGAATATCGCGGGGCGCGATACTGCATCCATACATCGGAGCAACCACAAGTTCAAATTCCTGAAACGCATGGTCGATGAACAAAGTCTAGGTATCCTCGCTATGCAAGAAACCCACTTTGATAATGCTGCAGCAGCCCACTTCCACAACATTTACCAAAGCTGGTTCAAGATCATCCACTCAGCTCACTCTCTGGCTTCCACGTCCACGGCCGGTGTAGCATTCCTACTCAACAGGAAATTCATTGATGTTGAAAATGCCCAAGTATTTGAATTAGTCCCTGGTCGTGCTTTGATGATTAATGTACCCTGGCACAAAGGCCGAATGCTCACAATTATGAATATCTACGCACCCAACACAGCGCAGGAACGAGACGAGCTGTGGACCGAATTATGGACTAAATGGAGGGATGACAAGTACTTACCATTCCCCACGATCGTTCTCGGTGACTGGAACTTTGTTGAAGATGCAAGAGATCGATTATCCGGCAGTAGAGCAAGTATCCCTCCGAGTTTTTACAGGCTCAAATCACTCCTCCAAATCGAAGACGGATGGAGAAACACTTTTTCAGAAGACCGACAATATACATGTATCCAACGTCGGACAAACCCTATGACTGGATTCGAACATGTTTCACGATCCAGAATTGACAGAATCTATGTCCACCATGATTCTTTCGACATTTGTCGAGGATGGAAAATAGATCAAACTGCAGTGAAGACTGATCACTCCCTCGTTGCAATGCAAATGGTCTGTAGAGGAGATGTGAAACCCGGGAGGGGGCGTTTCAGTCTCCCACTTTATCTACTCAAAACCCGAAAGTTCACAAAGGAGATCCATCGTCTGGCAGGAAATCTGAAAGCCGAAGGTGAATTGTTAATCCATGCACCGCGCAGAGCCGACCATAATATCCAAACGTTATGGGCCCAATTCAAACGGGACGCAATTGAACACGCCAAAAAATTTTCCCTTCTAGTTGAGACAGAGGATAGTAGGAAATTGCGAACGTGGAAAGCACAGCTATACCTAGTAATTCATGACATGAACATGCCGGCCGATGACCGTAACCTCACGGCGTATATCTTGGAAAAAAAAATTAATGATACACTCACAGAACTTGCACAAGGGAAACAGGACTTATCACAGACCCAATACGACGTCGAAGGCGAAACTCTGCACAGCCGTTTCTGGACGCGATCTGCGGTTGGATATCATTTGAAGGAAACCATCCACGAATTTGTAAAACCCAACCCGGCTGCGGCAGCTCCCCAATACGAATCTAGGCCGAAATTTATGGCGGAGATAGGGCGCGCATACCATGACAGTGTACAGCACAAAGACAAGCCCGATGCCTACGCAAAACTCCTTGCAACATCAATGGTACTTGAGCAGTGCCAAGCACATCTGAATAAAGTTCAACATGATTCAATGAACAAGAGGTTACTTGCTTTTGAGCTGAAAATTGCCCTGAAAATGTCGAAAAATGGCTCTGCCCCCGGGTTAGACGGACTGCCATATGAATTCTACAAATGGTTAGAAATTGAATTCGGAAAGGACCAGGAGAATGCTTTAGACATCATGGAATTTCTGGAAGCCCTCTTCGGAGATATCGAGACCTATGGAGTAGTCCAAGACACTGAATTCAACACAGGTTGGATGTGTCCAATATACAAAAAGGGTGATCGTGCGGAGGTCGCCAACTACCGCCCTATCACACTGCTGAACGTTGATTATAAATTATTAACGAAAGCGCACTCACTGAGACTCGCAGACATCGCTCCTGAAATCATACACCGCGATCAAGCTGGGTTCATGAAAGGACGTAAAATTGAGGACCAAGTGAAACAACTAAAACACTTACTCAACTATGCCGATGCCGTTGAAGAGAACGGAATTGTGGTTGCTCTTGATCAGGAGAAAGCGTATGATAAAGTGGACCATGACTACCTATTAGCAGTCCTAGAACGAATGCGATTTCCGGAAAAATTCCGCAGCCTGGTTAAGATTCTGTACACTGATGCTCGGACTCGAGTAATGATCAATGGTGAAATGAGTGAACCCTTTACTGTAATCCGTGGGGTCCGTCAAGGGGACCCACTTTCCTGCCTCCTTTTTAACCTCGCCATTGAGCCGCTAGCCTGTTTGCTGCGAAACTCTGATCTCAACGGAATAAGAGTGCCCGGAACTAACCGTAAATTACTGGTTTCCCTCTTCGCCGACGACACAACTATCTACTTGTCAAACACAGACTCGTGGACAACACTGTGGCAAGTGCTCGATCTGTGGTGTACCGCTTCCACAGCAAAATTTAATACGAAAAAGACCATCATTTTACCGTTTGGCTCTCCAGAATACCGAAAGCAAGTTGTCCTAAACCGCAGAATGAGCCCGACATCAACTCAGATCCGCAGTGACCTCACAATTGTTCCAGATCAGCAAACCTGCCGGTTTCTTGGAGCATGGGTTGGGAATGATGTACCCTACCTGACCCCGTGGCCCGAGGTCATTGAAACAATCTCGAGAGACCTAACCCGATGGAATGCAAAGAATCCTACTTTAGAAGGGCGAAGGCACGTAATCAACATGATTATTGGCGGAAAAACACAGTACCTGACTCGCGTCCAGGGCATGCCCAAAGAAATTGAAGAAACAATAACTAAAATGCGAGATGATTTTCTCTGGGAAGGAAAGAAGCCGCGCATAGGCCACCATACCATGTGCCTTCCACTAGACGAAGGCGGAAAGCAAATTTTGGACATACATTCGAGGAATGAGGCAATTGACCTGTGGAACCTGAAAGAATTTCTGCGAACCGGAGATGACCGAGCAAACTGGCCGTTCTTTGCTGAGCATACCATTATAAACCGTTGGAATGCGAGCCAAGCCCCGGGTAAACACGGGTCATTGTATAACATTTTCCTGCAAAGTTATCATATCCCTCTGTGGAGAAAGGAGCCACTAGCATACGATATCCAACGTATGATCCAAGCGGCCAAAAAATATCACCTGGAGTTTACTGCACTCTCCATCCCGAAAAATATCCAGCTCCAACTGCCCCTGTGGGGCCACATAGCGCTCATTGGACCAAAATTTGAGAAAGTCCGCAGGAAAGATGCAGTAAAATGCTTGCTACAAAATCACCGGGTACGAAGTGTGGCAGACATCGTACAAATCGCAGGGCGCAGAACTATCTTGCCAAGACATCCACATGTTATTAATCCCTCCGGAATTGGGCGCAAAAATTGTGGATGCACACTGTGTCGACGAGATCGGCTTGAGTACGGCCGTGATAACCCCGGGGAATGTGTTGAAGCTGCCAAGATATTGCTTGAATGTATCCACCCAAAATGGAACCCCAATATAGCCAACAGTGATCTGTGTGAGCATCTTGCCCTCTCTGAGCAAGAGAAAGCAAGAAACGACAATGGCTACCAGGAACTGACTTTTGATCCGGACTTCCGTCTGACAGGCCTTTCACAAGGTTTCCGAATCTTTGCATTTGAGGACCACATGACTCAAGTTCCAACAAAACGATTCAAGCTGCGACAGGCCGACTCAACCACACATGATGTATATCTCCATGCCAAAATTAAACATCCAGGCCAGGCACATGCAGAGATGGAGGTTATGCTGCTGGTTCGCACAAGGGATAATCCAGATGTTGTAATGAAGCACTTGCTGCTCCTCTCCTTCCTTGACAAGAAAATACCCCCCTCATTCAACACTGCGATCCTCGGTGGCTTGTTGTATATTGCACGAGACCTTCCTCAAGATATTCCACTCAATATTCATTGTTGCTCAAACTTCTTAGGCAAGGCCCTTGTGACGAATCGTAATGACAGCGAAAACAACCCGCTGGGCCCAAACCATGACCTGATAAAATCTGTTGTGTCCACCTTGCAAGAGAGATCTGGCAGAATCCGCTTTAAGAAGGTGGAAACTAACCCAGCAACAGGACTATCTACACTAACTCCCACTCCAGTATCTTTGGATATACAACCAGACCTCATGTTTGCCAGCCCCGGAATTCTACTACAGGAAGGAAGCCAACACCTATTCACGAAATTAATCAGATCCTTGAAGGTGAATCCCACACGGAAATCAGCAACATACAATCTCGAACGTATACGATGCTGTATTGATGAAACATTTGGATACCAGCCAACTGACGGTGCCATTTGGACCTCGATCAGGTCCTCCAATATCCACAGACTAACTCGAAATTTCCTCTGGAAGAGTATGCACAACATTTACCGTGTTGGTTCGTTCTGGGACCATATACCTAACCTTGAAAATTTTGGACAATGCCCAGAATGTCGAGTGCCAGAGTCACTTGAACATATTATGTTAGAATGTGATGCTCCTGGTCAGCAACAAGTGTGGCGACTGACCGAGATACTTTGGAAGTTCAGATATCCCACCTTGCCCAAACTAAATTGGGGGCTACTCTTAGGTTGCGGGCTTGCCAGATTCAAATCTCCTAAAGGTAAAACTGGACCAGCCCAGAACCGTTTTTTCACCAAGATCGTCTCGACATCAATGAGACTGATCTGGAACTTGAGGAATGAAAGAGTATTTGAGACACATGCACCAGCCTCAGAAAAGGAAATACAAAATCGCTGGGTGTCACTGATAAACGACGCCCTGAAAAGAGACATGTTGCTCACCAATCAAGCTCGCTTTGGTTCTCTCGCAATTAAAAAGCAACTGGTGCTTGACACCTGGAGTGGCACACTCCTTGATGAAGATTCCCTGCCGGATGACTGGACAAGATCAAAGGGGGTTTTAGTGGGTATATGGCCCATTACTCGAAAAAATGGAGTAGGTTAACTTGACGGCCAGAGTCCCACACGAAGGTTTGAAACCTGTGCGTAACGGCATTTCCTCCTGGACATTTTCCCGGCTATATTGGCTTACCCCAATTAAAACAGCGGATACGCTTGGAATGCTTTGCAGACTGAGTTGTATTATCAAACGCTCCAAAAAAAAAAAAAAAAAAAAAAAAAAAAACCTCTTTGGGCAGTTTTTGATCCTGGCGACAGAATTGCCTGTAGCGGCCTCAAATCTAAGTGTATTTACATGAAACCTAGCTAGATAATTCAGGCTAATTCGTAGGCAATTAGTGATAGGCTCGGATTCACGATAATGTTCCATTTTGGGTC
This sequence comes from Mycena epipterygia, assembly GCA_029281465.1. Lineage (NCBI taxonomy): Eukaryota > Fungi > Basidiomycota > Agaricomycetes > Agaricales > Mycenaceae > Mycena > Mycena epipterygia. Next base: position 45,527 of record JARJCQ010000109.1, on the reverse strand, counting down.
ATTTGGCATCAGAAGCCCCTGGAGCACGAAACGTGCCTAGCAAGTGCAGATGAACTCCACTCGGGCTGGTTTTTTTGGGAGGGACAACATGTATGCATTTAAGAACTTGTGATAGAGCCCAATATATGTATATATCTTTCCCACATCTACTATCTCCTCCAGGGGCATTCTGAAGCAAAGATTAGTGAATTTCATTTATCTATGTGAGTTCTTGACCAATCAAGGCAGGGAAATGACTCGTGGAAACCCCTTTAATGCATAACTAGGGTCAGCTTGTCCTTCATATGTGCGGCGGGGGGTGCTGATAGAGAGGGAAGGAGGTCTGTGGGCGCAGTGGCGGTGATGAGTGATGATGTGACCCGGGTGACTCAATGGTAACGCGACACATTCTAATTACATTTTCGGGACGCGATTGTAGCCCAACACCTGCGGCGTAAAGATAGATACATTGATTTCATTGCTATGAGTGCTTTCCCTGCCCGGATTGGTCAAGAATTGACGTAGATACATGAAATCCACTAACTTTGACTCGAGAATGACTCAGAGGGATGTGCAAGGTGAGGAAAAAACTTATATGTCTATTGGGCTCTATCACAACTCTCTAAATGCATACAATTCATCCCTCCAAAAAAACCAGCCCGATTGGAGCACATCTGGGCATGCTAGGTACAATTCATGCCTCAGAGTGCCCCTGGTTCAAAATGACCCAAAATATAGTATTATTGCGATTTCAAGCCTATCAGTAATTCCGTATAAATTAGCCCGAATTATCTAGCTAGGTTTCATGTCAATACACTAAGAATTGAGGCCGCTACGAGCGATTCTGTCGCGAGGATCAAAAAGTGCCCAAAGAGGAAATTTTTCGTGCGCGCCTTCGGTACTGCAATTAGCTGTAAGATACGAGAAATCCTTAAGATACGAGAAATGTATACTGGGGATCTTAAGGCGGCAAGGCTGTGTTTCTCAACGATTCTTACTTCTTCCTCATTTATCGGACCCATTTGCCCGCCTTGGACCCACTTTCATTGCCGATATTTGGTCTCTACACATTTACTGAGTTATCCCGGAATTATTGATTAGGACTTGAGACCATGAGTCAACGTTCAAAATTGTGACTCTTCCAAACGAAGGACAACGGCGCCTACCTGTGACAAGTAGCGATGAATGTATGGGAAGTGTCTAACCCGAGCAATCCACAGCTTTCTCGTTATTTTCAACTTTGGAGCAACCAATCCGAAACGGATATTTCCTACAGCGGGACTACACCGGGTTCCCGGCCAGCGTCGCACCTCAACAGGCCCACAACAGTTGTGGAGTAATTCGGAGACACCGTGCGTATATAAGATGCGGTGTTTTTGGCATCCATTGTCCAAGATTCGTCATGTCCACCCACAATCCGACTCGATACCCACCTCGTTTTCACAGCGCAAGAGGGTCTATGTAGCGTGTGTACATTGTCGCAAACGAAAAGTCAAGGTCGGCATTTTTTGTTCTTAATTTGTTTGTCCTGGACTTGTTGCTGATTCCCTCCGCAGTGCGTTTCAATTGGAGAGTCCCAGGATAGGCCGTATGAGCGGTGCACTAGGAAAGGCTTCGCATGCGAGTACCTGGCTGTTTGTGAAGAACACGTCAAGCCAACCTCCACGAGTCCAGGACCGCACAGCTCCGTCCAGAATCCATCTTCCCCCTTTGCACCCGCGACTCACAGTCCAACAACGTGGAATTAGCCTTCCGAAAATTACAGAGGGCAAAATATGGGGAACGTACCGAATTTTGGACATAATTATTGTGCACAACCGAATGCACCACAGTTCAATTCCGTGGTCCCCAGCGGTCCCTCGCAGGGCTACCAAGGAAGCCAGCCTCTATCTCGACCATACCCTCCGGCCGGCGGGTTCAGCAATCCAGACAATTATGGCGGCATGCACACCGAGTGGCCCCACACTCCGCTCGCCCCACCGGGATTCCCTCAACAACCTACTTCTTCAGGTTCCGCCGACTATGACCGATACTTCTCCAACTTCGGCCTACCAGTCCAGCCGAACATGTACAGTAACCTTCCTCTTCTTCATACGGACCCCGACTTACATGCTCCTATGTAGTCGTTGTGTCTGCCCTCCAGGACCCTGTTATTGCGACGGGACACGATGACCGACAACGTTGAAGTCTAAGCATTAATTTATTTTTGTCGGTTACTATACCGAGCCTCGAGGCTCCGTGGCAGGTGGAATGGGGAAAAAAAGCCTTGCTAGAGCTGCCCTGCACCACCCAGATGTTACATCAAAATATCAGGATCGTCTTTTTGTCCCATGTGACTCAGCAACAAGCAGTATTGAAATGGCTGCCCTTGTTGGGACTCACCTGGGTCTCAAGCCAGTCCAAGACCTCACAAAGGTTGTGGTGCAATATTTCACCAGAAAACCACCATGTCTGTTGATTTTGGATAATCTAGAAACAACATGGGAACCCCTGGGATCACGTAGTAGTGTTGAGGATTTCCTCTCCCTTCTTACTGATATTTCCAGTCTAGCATTAGTGGTGAGCATATCATCATGATAATGGCTGCACTTATTAATTTATTTGGTAGTCGGCAGAGTTCCGCATGGGTACGCGGACGCCCAAATCCGCGGAAGTGTGCGGATGCGGGTCTTACTTCGTTTATGCAGACGACCCCTCGGAACGCAGTGAGTGGTGTAAGATTGGGATTTGCCAGCAAACTGCATGTGTTACACAGGTTCTAGTGCCAAAAAAGAGCAGGAGTAAGGAATGAAGGAAAGTAGATGAGAGTCCAGCAGGGATTGAGGCAATATAGAAAGGATGTAGATATAAAAATGAGAAGAACACCCCATCACATGCTCCCATAAGTGGTTCTTGTGTTCTCCCAACTCTTCTATGGCCTCTTATTATTATTTTCCATCCCAAGTTTCTCCTCCATACGGGCCATCCGTATTATCAAGGCTTCCATGTTTACGTGCTCAGCCGTGTCAATGGGAATCTTACTATATGCCGTCATGAAAGGAGAAAATTCCGTAGCTTCGATATCTACTATGCAGTGTGATCAATAGGAGTTCAGAAGTAAATTCGAGGTTGCTCCTTGCCTTCAAAACTACGCTTAGCTTGATGGAGAGGTACCAATAAAGGAGTGTTGGAATCTGAGTTAATTGAGATTGGTGGGCAGACAGCTCTCAATTGTTTACGTACCTTTGTCCGGGGAGCTGACAAATGCCCGGGCAACGACGGAAAAAATTGTCCATACCGTGGAGACCATCGCAAATGTTGACACAAATACGCTGGTGATCGCTGACCCCAAAGGCTTTAATCGTGGGACAGGTCGAAGATATTCAAAAACAGGGATCCGATCGGTTTTGTTGATAGCAAGGCTGGATTTTTGCCATTGTGCCATGATTGTGACATTCGAAGGAGCAGCACGCATTCTATCGGCAATGGATAGATTTATTGTGTCGAATGGTGTGGAGGCGTCGCCAAGGAGAAACTGGGGAACTTCGACCGGGGTGATGCTCCTGTTGAACATCTCGGGCGAGTTGTCAATCTGATTCTCAAGGATGACCCCCAGATCCCGGCGCACAACGTGATAAGAGACTTGGAATAGATTTTGGAATGTTGTGTCCAATGCAGACAAATCCTGAGACCCAACGTAGCCCTGCCGATAGTTAGGATGCAACCCAGCAAACAGATCAGTGGTGTTAGGACCTGTCCAGGTATACGGGACGCCCCAGGGTGACCTGATAGCTGTCGTGTTCAGCACGCTTCCAGAAAGCCCAACAAAGCGAGCAGGTTGTGTGCTGCACGGCGGTTGCAAAAGATTCACAGACTCCAGGTTGAGATCCTCATCCGACATGGCGGCGATGGGCCTAGTGCAGTTGCAGCATGGCCGCACAGTTACCGTGACTGCACCATTTCCAGATGGCACATCGTCAACGCCTAATATACTGCGACTCCAAGTCAATTACAGCGCACAGGCAGTCTGATTATCTGCCTTACCCATACCACAAGGCTTGTTGCTTGAGTGACTTATCAAGGATTGCAGTTTCAATTTTTGCTTGCACTCACCAAGTCAACCCCGAAATAATCAATTAAGGGAAAAATGTCCAGGTTGCCATGCAAGGGAAGGCCCCAACTCATGTGAAACAGGGTTGGGCTCCTACAGGTTACAAAGCCCTGGAGGTAATCAGCAGAGGAAGCATTATACGTAGGTTGGACTGACCGAGATTGCATACAAGTAGTATTCATAGACCGTGGTTGATTCCCCCAGGTTACGGCCAACGGTAGCCGTGATATTTGTCTGGATAACGATTTAAATGGTGTTAGCGGAAAGGGTGGACTGGCACGTACAACATCGCAGCCGCTGGAGAATGGATTGTTGTAATACGGGAATGAGAAGACTGGCCGTCCGTTTTCCACTGCATCAAATGCGCTGGTGATCGTGTAGGCGAAGACAGAGTTGTTGAGTCGGAATGTTTGGCCTACATTCAGAGTTACAGGTGCAAATGTGGCTGTGGGATCATGCAGGAATGAAGGGATTATGTTGCTCATGGGCAACCCAGGAAGCGTGGCATTGGGAAAGTAGGTGAATTCCTGTACAGTCTCATAGGCTGATAAGGGAACTAACGGTGTGAGTTAGCACAAGTTTTCTCAGTGCAGTTGATGGCGGGGTTACCATTCAAACAGGTGAGAAGAGCGGCACTCGCAAAGAGGAGGAAGAGTGCGAGTGGTGTTGTCCAGTGCCAAGGATATGCTGCAGTATTGGTCGAAAATATAGACAGTGTTCTGAGCATGATGCTTACGCTGTTGGGGACTATAACCAATTCTATAATCAGCGATGAAAGCGGGCAAGTATCGGAGGCGGGCCATAGGACGGAAAGACGGATATCAATCTAGCTTTGAGGAAGGCTTTCCTTATAAGCTATTGCGGGTACGAATTTTTGCCATTGAAACTCGAAAAAATAGACTGTGAGAAGTGTGCCAAATTAAACAGTTTCTGATCGCAGCGGCTGCAGGTCGAAAAAATACCTACTCTACCACTTAAGTCGGCGAACTGGAAGAAGTAAAACGGCACAGAGGATCTGAGTCGTGAGAAAGCACACCGTAACCATGGAAACAAAGCCCTGGATGGTGTCCCGCCATGTTAAAACGGTGCAGAGGATCTGAGTCATGAGAAAGCACACGGTAACCATGGAAGCAAAGCCCTGGATGGTGTCCCGCCATGTTAAAACGGTGCAGAGGATCTGAGTCATGAGAAAGCACACGGTAACCATGGAAGCAAAGCCCTGGATGGTGTCCCGCCATGTTAAAACGGCGCAGAGGATCTGAGTCATGAGAAAGCACACCGTAACCATGGAAGCAAAGCCCTGGATGGTGTCCCGCCATGTTAAAACGGTGCAGAGGATCTGAGTCATGAGAAAGCACACGGTAACCATGGAAGCAAAGCCCTGGATGGTGTCCCGCCATGTTAAAACGGTGCAGAGGATCTGAGTCATGAGAAAGCACACGGTAACCATGGAAGCAAAGCCCTGGATGGTGTCCCGCCATGTTAAAACGGCGCAGAGGATCTGAGTCATGAGAAAGCACACGGTAACCATGGAAGCAAAGCCCTGGATGGTGTCCCGCCATGTTAAAACGGCGCAGAGGATCTGAGTCATGAGAAAGCACACCGTAACCATGGAAGCAAAGCCCTGGATGGTGTCCCGCCATGTTAAAATGGTGCAGAGGATCTGAGTCATGAGAAAGCACACGGTAACCATGGAAGCAAAGCCCTGGATGGTGTCCCGCCATGTTAAAACAGCGCAGAGGATCTGAGTCATGAGAAAGCACACGGTAACCATGGAAGCAAAGCCCTGGATGGTGTCCCGCCATGTTAAAACAGCGCAGAGGATCTGAGTCATGAGAAAGCACACCGTAACCATGGAAGCAAAGCCCTGGATGGTGTCCCGCCATGTTAAAACAGTGCAGAGGATCTGAGTCATGAGAAAGCACACGGTAACCATGGAAGCAAAGCCCTGGATGGTGTCCCGCCATGTTAAAACAGCGCAGAGGATCTGAGTCATGAGAAAGCACACCGTAACCATGGAAGCAAAGCCCTGGATGGTGTCCCGCCATGCAACGCACTGCACCAGGAAAAATTCAGGTAGATATGACACACAATGTAGTCCATGTAGCACTCGTAGTACTGTTGTTACCGCCATAAAATATAGGAAGATGTAGCTGAGGGTGAAAACTATAGATCGCTACGATAGTCATCATAGGCACAGTATCCCTGACACTTTGAACACCTACTTTTTTGCTATCCGCCCTATGCTCCACCTACGCGCCTATGTCCTCGGGTGTTTCCGGCCCCGACCCCCCGCCTACGTGCGTGTGTCGCTCTTGAGTGGCGGTGGACTAGAGGCTAAAACGGACGGTCCAGATTCTTCCAGAAGCTGTACTTCCAAGTATGATTCGGCCCTTCTGAGGTGGTGCTGATTTTGCATTAGCAACTTAACAGGTCGTCTTACCCAAACTTTTGTGTCTTGAAAAAGACAGAAAAGTGCCAGAAAGAGGAAAAGACCAAAAATAGCCATATCCCCACCTTCAGAATATTGATGATCCAGTCATCGAGTGTGAGTAGACTGATGTTGTCTTTTTGTCAAAACTCACCTTCGTCAAAGCTGAATTCTACTTGGCATGGGGGAATTGCTCTGTATTTAAGGAAGACAAGATAGCTGATGACTCCGACCCTCATCCTGCTGAATCAATTTTATTTTTGGCACCCATAATTCTGACTTTTGCATCCTGAACCTGCATGCCGACGGGTGGCAAGTTGACTTCATTGGCTTGGAAGTATTTGATAGGCTATGGTGCTTTCTATATCATCTCAGATTGATTTATAGAGGTAGGGTAAACTTCAATCTCCCGTACTGTCGATTTATTATATTCTTGTCTCCGAAGTGAAACTGTATGTCGGGCATCTCGGGCGAGTCGTAGTTCAAGCAGAAAGTCACATTCTTCAATTTCTCTTCAAATTCACCTTGGTTTGAACTTGGGAATATATATTGGGTGAGCCAACTGTCCTAAACCTAAAGCACGGTTCTGTTCAATTTTTTTGGTATGAATTTAAGCTAGGTTGATCAGTGAGCGCTATTGGAATTCGAAATCTTCGGATTCCAACATTTGTATCTGACCATTACCTCCAGACCCTTGTACTTTGCATTTCTCCATGGATGTAAAGTAAATAACCTATCCCCCCCCGAAAGCTAATTATTCCAATCGTTCACTCAGACCTCTGCAACAACTCTGCCTTCATGTAAAATCATAACCTGCCTTTATCTTTCTAGTCTTTGAAGCTGTACAGTGCCGCCTCCTGACCTCATGTGCAGCATCTTCAAAGCTGGCGGCTTTCATCCTGCTTCTGCGCCCGACTCCCGCCTTCATGACACAAATTATTCCTTTGTTACTTGAAAATACCAGGCCTTCTTTGTGCCCACATTAAAATTAAGGATTATCTTTACCACAAATTCGCCTTATGCTTCATTTGAGGGCTGTGCCACTCGTTAGACCTGCTTTCACCCTCAGTTCATACTTTCTAAGCAGGGGTCCAGGCCAAAGCATCCAATGGACATCTAGACATTGTGGTGGAGCCGGGGAGCCATGGGATCCAATTATTATACTCCCGTACCTGCTACACTCACTCTCTGGGGCAGAAAGCGAGACATTCAACATCCCGACAGTTTAAAAATAGAAACTCACCAGTTCGGTGGAGAATTGAACATCGCGGTGGAGCGGCAGATGCAAATGCAGAATGAACTCAACATCACAGCAACCTGTGGAGCGGATGACATCTGTTGCTCCACCTGGCTCCACTTTTGTCTCTACAAACCACGTCTTTTCTTATATAGATGTATGTAAGAGAGTCCGTTGGAAAGCCTCAGCTAAAATCAAACCCAACCCCAGCAATCCGGGAGCTACGCAAATACGAAATAGGGAGATATACGCTACCCCACTCAGCGCCGAGAATGGGTGCCCAAGCCATCTCGAATCGATCCCCGGCGTAGTCCGAGATGCCCGAGGAATTGGTTCGACTCTCGCATTGGCAGTATGTAGAACGAAATATAGAATGTCTGTGTAAGATATGAGAGGAGTGAGTAAGATAATGTAAAGTAAAGTCTGAAACACAAGAATAAAATATTTCCTCGATAAATGAAGACTTGTCCTTCGGGTATCGGGTGAGTTGATTCACAAGCAAAATGCAGGAAGTTGTGGTCAAGTAACCAGAAAACAAATCTGAGAGAAGAAGGATGAAGATAGTGTGATTACAGGTGATATGAGGGATGAAGGATGAGTAGAAAGGGAAAACAAAATTCGGGCACGTCGTGGTAAAATATTTGGTCGAACGGCCTAGCTGGCTCGGGAATCGATGGCGATGAGCTCGGCAGGTCGCACTTCCACACTGCAGCGATGTCATCGAGCACCCTCTCAAAAGGTGGGCACCCAGCTCCGCCGCAACGGACGATACGACCGATTCCACCTCCACAACGGCAGCTCCATCCAAGCGGCGCAAGAAGACCGCGCGCACGGAGGCCGAGCGGAAGGCCGTCTTGGACGACGACCCCTGGACGCTCCGCATGGGTTTCACCGACGTCGTCTGCCGGGGCTGCAACCCCCATCAAGCTCGACGGACGGTGTCGATATTACCCGGGCCTCTGGAACAAACACCGGGAGCGCTGCGCGGGTGTGCGGAAAGGGCGTAAAGCACTGGCCAAAGTGAGCGCGCCGTCTGTCTACTATTTTGGTGCTTGTTGCACTTACCCCTGCCTGCAGAAGGAACGACTGAAAAAAGATTCAGACGTCCCACCACCGCCCGAGCTGAAGAAAATAGTCGGCGGCCAGTGTCGTTTGCAGGACGACGAAGGGTCGGATGCAGGACTGCTGGAGCCGCGACAAACTTGTGAGTTACCTATTCTCCATGCCACCGATGGATACATACTTACGGTGGCACACAGATTATAGGGGTCATAGCGACTAGACGTGGCTGCCCTGAATCTTATGTAGTTTCCCTTCTGTATTCTAGCTCGATCCTAATTGTATTCATATCGCGAGTGTGCAGGACTGGTGTTTATGTATTTATGCCGCATCCAGACGCTCGTATGCGCCGAGGATATAGCCCAAGTCGCTCTCGTTTTCCCATATTTTGCTCTCGCAGGCGAGAAGAGGTGCCCACAGGCATCCAGATCTCGGTGTCGTTTACAAGAGGAGTTACGCAGAATTTTGGGAGCCGTACAGATTTCGTGAGTTATCTGTACTCGATGCCACTGGCCGTGCTTAAGTGGCATACACATTACAGGGCTCACAGCAGCTGCTCGGAATCTTATGTGCCTTCCCACCCGTATTATTCTCGCTTGAATCGTATTGCATTCATTCCGTGAGTGGCACACGACTGTATTCATGCCCTACCTTTAACTTGAATTCAGATCCACCACAATATTAATGCTGTTCACATTCATCGTCCTCCCCCTGCGTCCGGCCCACCGTCGTGCCCTACGGCGTGTATGCGCTGCTGATTGTATGTATTTGATTTATACAGTTCTGGATTCGGACTTTGCTGACATTGATGTATGGCAGCTTAGGCGGTTGGCTCCTTCCAAACGAACAACCACAGTTAAACAATTTTCTTTTATGGATGCCCGGGCAAGCAACCAGGCACGAAGTTCATCGCCGCTGCCACCACCGTTGTCGTATGTATTGACTATATAACCCCCCGCCAACTTCAAAATCACCCTACATGCATGTTAGGTATGATTACAGAGAGTTGCAGGCACGTTCAAGTTGACACGAGTACTTACCCCACATTCAATCCCATATTGTTGATGGACAAATCCCCCATGCCCAGACGACAAGTAGTCTCTGCCAGTAGGTACAAATCACAGGCGGTTCAAGTGCTTTTAAATTTTTGCTACGCTGAGATGGTGCAAACGGCGGTAAGTGTAATATGCAATTTATGTATCAGTGAGCAATGCTCCAGCTGGGACTTCTGCGACAATCCCGGCATTTCAGGAACTACATTATACATAGAAGTCCACCATATAAATATAAAAAATCTAGAGCAATCGGGGGTCAAACACTAATGCTAGAGCTGTCCTGCTGGGAAATGTCCCAAAATGTGTTTACTTGGGCCATAAATTTGATCTGAGAACCAAATAAAAAATCTGAGGATACAGAAAACTGCGGACTGGAATTTTGAATCGATTGAGCATACTCACAAGGAAAACGGATAAGAATTGAGCCCGCAGCTGCTGTTCTGCCCAAAATAGCTGCAAAAAAAAAAAAACAACCCGCGCCCTAAGTTCTGCAAAGAGCTGTAACAATTCCTAGCCATGCAGGCTCTGGCCTCAACCCCAGGTGGCACTCAGGTGTTTTTCCAGCCTGGCAGTCTTTCTTAGTCTTTGGCCACGAGGAAGGAGCTCCCTCGTCCTAGGAAAATTTCATTGTGATATTGGGCTCTGGCATTTAGAATATGACTCAAGGCCTTGTCTGAACAAACAGAGGTATCGCTGAATCCAGCTCCCGGTGGTTGCTGGCCACCGTGTCGTGCACTTGCTGCAATTCCCGATAGTATGTTCAAGTTCACTCGAGAACCTACTCGTGACACAGCTCTGACTGAGAATCTTCCAGTGCTCAGCAGCCATCCAGGGCCACTGCTCATTTACGAGTCTTCATGTGTCACTATGTGCGAAGATTCCTACCTACGATGTGGGGCTCTTGGGAAGTCGGTGCAGTAGGCACTGAACACATTTTGCTGATTTGGAGAAAGCTCAGTGATGCATGTGATATAGGACCACTCCTCTTTCTTACCACCTTAGTTATATATGCTATTTTGAACTTCTCATGCCAATGAACCCCTGACTCCTGGATCTGACTCGAATAGACGAATAGGTATTGTTCTGCTGACACCGATTTCAGTGGAGTACAGTGCAGCAGTGCAGTGCACACTCTGCTACCAAGTCTTGCCTCCTTTTGACCGGTTTTCTACCTTGATTTCTTGGCCTCAAAAAAATGAAAGAGACTGCTAACAGCAGTCTGTCGCATCACGAGTCCCGCTCTCATTATGTTGTGTATACTTGTGGAAAATGTAAATTGTACTTGCACTTGCAGTAGTATCATCATAATGGGTTCCTGATACTCACTGTGAGGTAAATTTCCTAGATGATCATGGTAAGCAACGGAACAGAATCCAGTCATTGCGACGGTAAGCAGTGTTCATGTTAAATACCAATTCTAGTCCCTACCAAACACGTGACTAAAAAAAATCAAAGGAGTGCAGAGAACATCAGGTAAGTATCAGTAGATATTTGCAGGACATGCAGAGCATCGGGTGAATGTCAGTACAGAGGGGAAAAAATTCTCAAGGGTATATGAATCAGGCAACATGTCCCCATCAATAATCTACATGGTGAGTGTCTGTCTTCCACAGTGATTCAAAAGATTCGAGATGGAATAGGTTGAGCTGGTGTTCTACTATTTCCATCCAATGTCTTCTGATCAACAGCAGCAAGTCTGGTGTCAATTTGAATGATCTCCTGTGTTTGCAGTGAATGCTCAAACAGTGGGCGAGCCTCCTTCCAAAATTTGACTGCCTCCGCCAAATGTCCGCTTTTCTTGGAGATATCCCCAAGACGAAGCATGCACTCGCCTCGACTCTGGTGGATGTCCATATATGTGAATGTATTCAATGCTACAGTGAAAAGACTTGCTGCTGTATTGAGATCACCTTGTGTAAAAAATATGTCTCCTAGAAATTGAAGTGCCTTGTGGAATGCTCGTTTGTTTTGTTTCTCCTTTGCATATGCCAAATACACCACTGTCCATCTTGATGCCCACTCAAAGTCACATGCAGGCCACCGGCCAGTGTCTGCAAGGCTCTCCAGACATGTGAGGGCAGTCGCACTCTCCTTGTATACCACAGAAGTGAAAGACCTCTGCAATATTGACTTTGCAGTGTGAGCCTCTCGATCTCTGAGATTCAGCTGTCCTAAGAGGATATTACAGAGATTCAATTCAAATGGACTTCCAGCAGCATCGAAGACTTCTCTTGCTTTGTCAAGGTTCTGGCACACATCCTGAGCACTTGCACCAATGATAATATCAATCTGTGCCAGATTGACCAGGCCCAAAGCATAGTGATATGTATCTTGAGAATTCTGAAGAATTACAGTGTGGATGCTGCGAGCCTCGGCATAGTCTGATTTCAGAAGATGCAGCTCTGCTTCAGAATTCATGTTCGTATAATTTACAGTACCTTGAGATATTTCACAAAGCTTCAAGAGGTTTTTTGCTCTGTGACAGAAGAACATACTACTTTTGTAGTCACCAAGTTCCCGGGCACACATGACTTCAATCCATAGAGCAAAAGATTCAGTGTATAAATTTGTGGATAACTGGGCAAGTCTTTGCGCCTGACGAGCATGCATTTGGGCTGCGACATACTCCCCAATAGTCCAGGACATCCAGGCAAACCCATTCAATACTCTGGCCTGTTGCAACCTGTTTCCACAAGAAGTTGCTAGTACAAGTGCCTTGTCAAGGAATTGGGTGGCTCTGGATATGTCCCCTTGCTTGAAAAAGAAGTAGTCTCCAATAATATAATAGAACTTTGCTATCAAGATTTTGATTAGAAAGAACTATGCATCAAATGCATGCAAACAACTCACACTCAAGGAGGAGATCATTTAATTTTTCAAGGTGACATATGGCTTGAGCAATAAATTGTTCATGATTGTGAATGGGATAGTAGTTCCGAGAATAGAACACCTCCACAATGAACATTACTTCAAGTCTGTCATCATGAATTGAAGACAGAGCAGCAGGAATGTAATTCATTATTGAATGACGGCTATGCCCTGTGTTTCGACTGAAATAGTTCAGGGAAAGAGCACATCTTATTGTATCTGCAAGGATTGGGTCTTGGTGTAATCCTTGCAGTAGTACTTGATGTATGTTTCCCAGATGCGATGTTATCTGATTGAAGTGTCCTGCTACCTGCTGTGATCCGAAATGAGTCTTATACACATCCAGAAGCAGCTGGAAGTGCTGTTCAACTTGGTGAATCAAGTGTGGCTGAGCACGGTGGAACTGTTGCATATGCTCGCGGATAGGCACCAGCGACTTTAGCCTTTTTCTGTCATCCTCATATGCTAGAGATGTTCTAAGCAGGATAGATCTGCATTGCAAGAGGTTTTTTATGGGAAGCTTGATTTGGAGGAGTTCAGCTTCTGAGAGGCCATCTGGGAGAATTGAAAGCATGCTCAACAGATCCTTGGCACCAGAGTTTAGCCGGGGACTCAAAAGAGAGATGGTGATTGAGATATCCAAGTTTGACCTCCTATCATGACCATGAGAAAGAAGAGAGGTCTTCTCTGTTTCCCAACGGGCCAAGACATCATCACACCCTTCGTGGTCCACAAGATGGGCCATGAGATCCACTGCCAAGGGCATGTTATCTGTTAAAGACAGTAGCTTAGTGATGTCCTTGGGATCATGGAAATCCTCAGCAATAGCTATGAATGTTTGATGAGTTGCTTCCTCTGATAGGGGATCCAAAGGCTGCAAAAATGGGCGGGTCCACCGGACTTTTGCTGGCCTTTCTGCACCCCGCATTGTTATCTGAAATGATGTGAGTGAAAGTACTGGTTGAAGACTGACATGCACTTGCTATAAGGGCTAGATGCAAAACCTCTGTAAGCTTTGATAAAAACTCTTCAACATCACCACGAGACTCCACTGGCTCCCAAAGAGTTTCCAGATTATTGAGAACCAACAGAGAGGGACCCTTGTTGGAGAAGTAGTTCACAAGTGGCTTTGTAACATCCTTCCCAGGCTTCAATCCTAGGTGTAACCCAATCAAAGCGGCAAGTTCAACACTAGTGGTAGCAGAATCGGCAGCCACAAAGAATTGATTCTGGTATTTGGAAATAATCTCTGCATGGTGTAGAGCAGCTTTTGCCAGGCTTGTTTTCCCCATTCCACCAGCACCTAGAATTGCTATTCTTGCAGAGTCCCGGTGGAGAATTTCCACCGCATGTTTAAGCTCTGATTCCCGGCCATGCAATATCTTGGGCTGTGCAGGCAACATGGAAATTGAATTTGAGCTTGAGAAAGATCCAATCAATCAATGAGTGATTAATTGAATAAGCACAGATTGAAGCTCACCTATTATGCAAGCTGTTGGCCCATTGGTGAATCTAATTATAAAATCAGTTGTTGCTCTCCAACATTAATGGAGGACTTATGTACCGAGGATGACCTGTCCGAAATTGTTGCATCAGAGGAAGTTGAAATTGCTTCAAGCAGTTCCTGGTGGATCCTTTCTGTTTCCTTCTGCATCTCAACAATGTTTCCATGGATGTTTATGGCACCCTCTATCTGCCAGGGATTTAAATACTCAGCCACCTGAGAACACATTTCAAACACACCTTGAACTTGTTGAAAACCTTTTGCAATCCTATATGACAGTCACTGAGAAGTGTCTTCATCTCACTCTGCCGAAAGAGCTGCCTGATTTTGTTCCCATCTTGTTGGGCCTTCATGAATGCATAGACCTTGTGAAGTGTGCTAAATGAATTCTCAGATGTTGTTCTGATTGAAAATAGCTAGGAACACACTCTGTGAGCTCTCCGAAAGTAGACAATGTTGCAGGAGGAAAACTTGAGGGAGTTCCAGATTTTACATGCAGATTGACAACAGCATAGAGCAATCCATGCACATTTTCCATGAGTTTGATACATTCTTCTTTATTTTTCTTCACATTCTGAAATAATGGGTGAGGCAGGCAACATGATTTACAATAATCACATACCTGCACCAGGGTGATCAGAGACAGAGTTGTCTTTGAAATTGCAGGAATGAATGGGGTGCCAAATGCATCACTAAACTCATCCAAGAGTGATAGGATGGGATTCAAGCCAGTAACAATGTTGTCCAAGCTTGTTTTGGTGACCATGGTGTTGGGAGGCATCTTTGGGGGGATGGGAAGATGACGAGATGAAGCCTCTTTTTAACAGTGTCTGTCCGAAGCCTTTTAAACTCCGCTTTTGGGAGATCAGGCCCGAGGCTTTGGAAGCACTGGGTCCAGACCTTTGGAAGCACTCAACAAACGGCGCCTCCTCGGGGCTTTTGGCTCCATGATCAACTTTAAGCGCGTGTGCGCCTATAAAAGTGTACACAATGCCAAACTCCGTTTTTCACTCATCATTAAAGTTTCTGAGGTGCTAATTCAAGTGCCAAACCGGTGCCAGTGACTTGAATTTAATTGCAACTTCATCAATTCCGCCTTTGCTTTGAAGGATGGGCTAGAGATAAAATTCTGAACTTCACTGCAACCTGACAAAGATGAAGATTCTAATTGTCTTGCTTGAATTTGGTCCGCACTCAGAGCTGCAGAATACAAATTGCAACACATGCACTGGCAGTGGTTTTGTGACAACTGGCATAATTTTATAAAGATAGAGATACTGGTAAAAATGAATTGTCGGCATTGTGTGGGCTGTTAAATCACTTTAATTAGAATTTTTCTATGAAGTTTTCATGAATTTCATGAGGTTTTCGATGGTTTTGACCACTTTAATTGCGTCATTGCCTCGCAAAAAAAGAAAGATAAAAAACAGGTTTCTCTGAAAACTCAACTACATGATACAGTTGCTAAATGAGTTCCGGAACACGGGGAAGTAAATTGTGAATATTGAACTAGGGAAAGAATATGATTGAATTCTGTTTACATATTCGGATTCTACGACCTCGAAAGCATAAGGTCCATTTGCATCCCAATTTTCGAGGTTGCTTGACCATTCATGAAACGGCCATTTCGGCGATCAGTGAATTTTGGCAAAATTACCAGTTCCGGAACATCACGGTTTTTGCAGTTCAACCCATGTTTTTTTCAACCAAAACTCACCTGCAGCGTCCCAGAGGGGTACATACAAGCTACCCAGGTCATCCATACCTTTGATTGAAGGCACCAGTGGCCAATAATCACTGCAACCTTAGGCTGTGATGTGAACAAGCCGCTTCAAATGGTCTTTTGGAGAGACTGATTTTTCATGCCACAACGAGTGACACTGCTGGCATGATATATTGTACGAAATTGGAAGCTACCCTCTAGATCAATGTCAAAAATTTCCGAGGACAGAACCGGTGGCCTGAACCGGGAATACGGGTTGTTCCGGAACTGGTAATGTTCCGGAACCCATTTAGCGACTGTATAGCAAAATTTAAAACCTATTTTCATTACGACCATGTTGGGGTATCTACAAAACAGAACATTGCACTGCACATTGTCGCCCTAAACCTCATCGATACCACTGTACATCTACATCTCCTTTACTCCGTTCGTCCGACTGATCTTATTTTTATTTGTTCCTTATGCAAACAGAGGGTTTTTACGAACTTTTGTGATCAGTAAAGGGGGAGAGGGACCGCTCCGCGGCCCCCCGAGTGCTTGTCACGATACATCTCATCTCATCAGGTTCCCTGACAGTTGACTCCCACGAGTACCGGTGTATTTTGCTGCTGCTTCTCCCGCACTTTGCACTGTATCACCCTCTTTATCTCTCTCTTTATAAAATTACGCGTGTCCGTCTGAAGCCTTTTAAGCTCCGATTTTGGCCCATCAGACCCGACACTTTGGAATATCAGCGCATGACATGGACCATGAGGCAATCCAAAAATTACCCAGTCGGCCGATCGGCATTGGTCGGACATTGGCTGTACACTTATCTGCCATCCAGCCATTGCTCTCTCTGTAGACCACATAAAATCCGGAATATAATTGAGAGTGTATGAAAAAGAATATGAATGAGTTCTGTCTACTCATTTTCTGTAAACCCATCTGAGGACAGAGTAAATGTGGAATGGCAGATAACTCCGTGACATGGCAAATAACTTTGTTGCCATCATGTGCCTCGTGTCACAGGATCATTGAGTTGTCGCGTACAGTCGCGTCGAGCTCTGGGCCTCATTCTAGCATAAGTTGCTACTAAAACTGACAGAGTATGTGCCTGAATATTCCAAGATGGCATTTGTGCAATATTATTATAAATCAAGACATTCAGGCGAAGTGCTGGGTCGTGAAACGACCCAGCATGCTGTTAAGAAGGAGATGATACATGCAGCAGATGCATATGGAAACGTGCCAAAAATCCTAAAAGAATGATGTAGAGAGAGAATAAAAAGGTGCGAGTGAAAGCAGCAAACAATTAGGTATGGAAGGCAATACGTTACCTTGAACTTAAATCCATGGCTTTGCACTTTTCATCAATACGGTCCCCCGAGCGCTTGTTAAAATTAAGCATTCTGTCTGAAGGTCCAGACCTTTGGAAGCACTCAATAAACGGCGGTTCGTCGGGGCTTTTAGCCCCGTGATCAACTTTAAGCGCGCGCGCGCCTATAAAAGTGTACACAAAGCCAAACTCCGCTTTGCTCGGGGTATCAGCGTTAAACTTTCGAGGTGCTAAACCGGCGCCAATTATTTAATCAACCGTTTGGTCGCATGTGTGTGCCTATAAAATTTTACACAATGCCAATCATCAGCCCACGGAGTATCGGCAAAAATGAATTGCCGGCACTGTGGGCTATTGGCCAAATCAATTCAATTAGAATTTTGCATTGACATGAATTTCATGGGGTGTTCGATGGTTTGGCCTGTAGTTTATGAAGAGGAATAGGCTATACTGAGGCTATGGATCAGACAAAGGGGGATTCGTCGGGAAAAGGAACGTACAAATGGAGCGCCGAGCGATTTACAGCACTATTTCTGAGAGTTGATGTGATTAAGATGTTGGTATATGAAGTAGTATTGCGACCGTAGGCTAGATTATGAACCTGGCATCCTGCTTTCCGTCGTCAGGATCAAGTTAGCAGTTGAGATTGATTTAACTTACATGCAACGACGGTAAATGCAGCCGTTAGGAGGTATAATATTGCGGACTCGGCATTGATTGCGCAGGCACGGTACAGGTGGATATGGATGTATCGGATCCCTTCATTACGTTAAATCGCACCAATCACGGAAGAATTTAGAGACACTTACAAAACTACTGTGGCGACATAGTGGGCTGAGGCGCGGCCTTCATAATGCTTGCCTTGAGGGCCGAAAAATCGATGTCTTCATCGTCGGAGTCTTCCTGTTGACTAACAATGGCCATCAGGTGATTGAAGGTGGTCGAGTTGCTGTTGGGGACGAATGAGCAGCGTGTGATATCGCAACAAGCAACGTACACAATTACAGAGTATAGATTCCGTTGAAAGTCCGCAAACCAGGTAGGGGATCGCTTTTGGAGTTTCGAGTGTTGCTAGATGATAGTCGTATCTAGATAATCATCCATGTTTGAACGTGTTTCAATATCCATGGATTTGACTTACCGGGATGTGTACTCTTCTGCGATGAATTTGGTGGTGTCTTTACTTTTGTCTGTAGCGTTCATAATCCGATGCTCCGCACCTGATGCACATGTAGTTGCAAAAAAAGAAAACCGTAATTTTACATACCCAAGAGTCTGTCCATCTCCGCAGTATCTTCTTTTCCAAACTCAGGATGTCCTCGTCCAATGAATGTGGCACGTCCTAGCCTTCGGTTAGCAGAGAAAAAAACCCCCTGCTGGGTAGTTTTGGTCTTGAAAGTAGCTGTCAGGACTTTCGGGGTTGGACCACTGATTTGCAACGCACCTTCTTCTTCACACGGACCTCCTGCTCCTGCTCCTCCTCATTGTCAAGCATATCACTGGTGTGCTTAACAAGGACTGGAAAGCGGAACGAAGATCAGCACGACACAAAGCGAATGATGAATAAATATTACGAACGTGCAGCCTCGGCAGCAGCCAGCTGAGCTTTGAATCTTTAGACCTCGCTAGACTGCTTGCTTTTCTTCCCGGAGGCCTTCTTAGCGGCGGGCGTGGCGTCGTTGGGTTTTGCCTGAGCTTTAGGCTTCTTTCTGTTCTTGTCGGGCATTGTGTTGTAGATCAAACGGAATCTGTCACCTGTTCCCGTTGGCTTAAGCTAAACATGTCTGTTCGGGCGCTGGTTTAAACCTGACTTGAACCGTTGAAATCATTTAAACCACTGTATGCAGTGGTAAAATACTTGATAATACAATATAATACATTAAGCGGGTTAGTCCCATTCAACCCCTGCCACAAGCCTATAAACCACATCAAGGTGTGATGAACAATTTGGCAAAACATGGTCAGCAGAGTCCTTGAACAGGAGAGTACAATGAACTTCACCTTCGAGCAATGAGACCCCAATTGTTAATAATCCATCCTGAACAATATTTATATTTGAGGGCAGCGCGCTGTGAACATCAGTGGCACACGAGTGGCACAAGATGGACCTCAACAGCTTGGAGATCTGATGACCATGTTATAAAGTGGGAAACTCGATATGAGAACATCTGAGGCATGGGGAGGTCGGGTCCGGTCCGGTCAGGTCGACCCGACCCGACCACAGAGGCAGTGCAGCACGTGCAGGGCCTAGGCCTCGCCATTCACTGTGAGAAGGATTTGTCTTGAAATTCACGACAATGCTCGTGAATTTCAAGTTTCATGATGTTTTGTTAGGAATTGGTCCTTGAATTCCAAGATCTCGTTCACAACACTTCAACTGCCACATTCTGAACATCATGAATTCATGATGATTCATCACGAAACCGCAATGGGGAGTAATTTGAAGACGGACTGATTTCCTCCTCGGCCAATTGTCAGATTTATATTATAATTTATATTCTACCCTCCTTGAACATGTTTCTGCCGATGATTACAAGGCACCACGGCCTGTTCTGGGTCGTCGTGCGCTTCCAATATAGTGTTACATCTGACACCTTCAATGAACACATATTCACCACGGTCCGGAACGCGACCAACCACAAATTCTAGATCATTGGCATCAATGATTTCAACAGCGCGAAATTTACCCCTGGTATGGGGCATGTCCAGCCGATTTTTCTGGGTCATAATGCTCTTGGCGACAACAGCCAGAAGATGAATCTTGGTTGTAGTTGTTTTGAGGATGTCAGATGGCTCGAGCTTGACAGCAAGTAGGAGTCGGACCTGGCCGTAGTTTCCATTGAACTGGAGGAGTATTGAGAAGTGCCGAATAAGGCTCAGAAATCAAACCGAACCTTGACATATGTCATATCCCTTGTCCCATGCTCCCCGATTTCGCTTGCGTGCATCATATCTCCACCTTCAAGCCATTGAATTTTCCCCCAATGCTCAAGTGGAGAAGGAATTAGCGCGAGGATTTCTTGGTTCGTTGCATCGTATAAGGATGTGAAGTATTTCGAAATCAACTTGCACAGAGTGGTGGAGATCGGGCGAAGCTCTCGGGGGTAGCCAAGAACACAACGCGGATCTAGAGTTCTTTTAATAATGGATTTTCACCGTTCATAATAAAATTACCCAAATGCAGCTAGCGCTGTCCCGGATTTTTCAACCTTTCTACGATGGCGCAGGTCGAGAGCAGTTGACAGTGAATAGATTGCCTTGATTTGAAAGAGTTGTGTGAGTTCAAGGATTCGGCGGTCAATGCTTGCCCATGGATAACGGCGGCTCTTGATTGCAGGCAAGAGAGACCCACAGAACCGCTCCATTGGATATGCCCAGTAGCACCAGCTCGGGCCCATTATCCGAATACTAGCTGCAATATGAAGCAGCCCATATATTGGAAGGGTGCAAACTGGGAGGCGGTCCAATTTGTACTGATAATAGAGCCTTTAGAACACATCAGAACTGTTAGATTATTTAATGAAGAAAACACACCTCTCAAACTCTTGTACCCATGCAGCCATTCCAATTTCGATTGTGTTGATATCCGCAGTCGAAATTTCGAACTGTAGGCAAAAGTAGAGCAAGCGAACCAATGAAACGAAATGGGTATAGTAAACCGGTTTTTTAAACCGCTGCCGAAGGAGAATGGGACCGAGAGACATGGTCCAAACGGACCATGTGTCAGCAATGAAATAATAGTGCTCCGTGACAATGTCAGGAGTCCGCGGGCCAAAACATGATGGAATGGTATCACCAGATGCTTTCCCAGCTTGCCCGATAGCCTCGAAGACAGTGGGACCAAGACGATACTCGCCCGAGCCCTCGTCCATCCCCTTATGCTCACCCGCCCAAAGCAGGATCAGGGTCTTGATGACGTTCTCCCAGACAAGGTGCATGAAGTCGTAGGGGAATGACTGGGGAATGGAAAGCGAGGGAAGTGTAGATAGAAGGGGAACACCTTTGATCCCATATTCCTGTGAGCGTTGTTTCTCCTCTGCATCATTTGTCGCGTTTTCAACCAGGTGAGCTTGGGCGTCGTGTTGGCGTGTCGTGTTGGCGTAATGGCAGGTTTAGAGGGTCGTATTGAGTCCCAGTTGGATGGTGCAACGGAACATAAAGCCTGTTATCTTCAAAATAATTTAGAAATCTCCAAAACAATAAATGAAATGACTTACTTGGAGCTCTGACTCCAACGATGGCGCACATGCGACAAGGGCACTGGCCATTATGACCCTTCATATTCAGCATTTTTGCGATGGCAGGAATATCACCAAAACCGAGGATTGGATAGATGTGCAAGTTGAAAATCTGGTCTGAGACAACATCATATGCATGAACCCCCTCTGCAGCTTTCCACATCTCCTGGACAAATGGAAACAGGAAGGAATCTGTGTCCTTGGGATGTCCGGGAATCTGCCCAATGCAGAATATGTTCTCGAGGTGGAATCGAATTTGGGGCGGCAGGTTGTAGAGGAACACAATGATCGGCCATGAGCTGTACTTCCAGCGTTTGAATGGTGCAAAACCATCGAAAGAAATGCCCAATGCAATGTTGCACATGTCGGAGAAGAACTTGTGGGCCAATTTCTTACTGTGAAGAATCACAAATCTTCGCAGTAATTCTTTATAGTGTGTGCCGTCAAAGACGTCCTTGACCGTGTCCAACTCCGATAAAAATTCGGTGCGATAGGTCTGTAGTACCTCAGACTGGTCCTTGTTGGTATAGAGTGCAACGAGTCGAGGGATAATGGGGATATAGTGATATTGATGCCGTGGTTTGTTCTCGCTGTCAAATCTGGCCTTGTGGCAGAAGGGGCAACACTGCAGCATGGCATACTTCCCAGTGTAGCACATGCACACCTTGATACAGCAGTCATATTTGACCGCTTTGATCCCAGAAAGGAACGCGATTCGCTTCTGTAAGACATGGAGCGAGTATAGGTCGGCGAGCTGGGGGAAGCTGAGTGAAAGCTTTTCATAGGCAGTGTCTGTAATCTGTGTATCAGCCTTGTAATTGAAGGCCCAAATATCGTTCAGGTCCTCTGCCGAAAGGTTATGTGCTGCAAATAGCATAAGTTTATTGGGTCATCAAACAAAAAAAAACACAGGCCACACACCGGCTCGAGCCGCCTCAGCCTCAAAGACATCCCCCAAGCGATCTCCCTGGCTCAATCCCTGCTGCCACGGCTCTTCTCCCTCGTTCCAATCCTCAGTTTCATCCACATCTTTGTCTGACTCCCATCCACCATCTTTGTCATGATTCCGGGTTATTTCATTTATTCCGCATTAACCCTTAAAACCCGATCGTCTTGCTACGATCGGTTTCTCCTCAACCCCTACCTGTCTCATTTATCCCTGAAACCTCCTTTCCGTTACTTGGCAGTTACAATCATCTAGTATATATAGACCCTGTACCCTAGACAGTGCCTCATACTATCCTTGTCTACTCTCCAGTTGCTCTCTCCGCCGCATTAACCCGGCAACAACTTGAATCCTACCTTGTCGTTCAATCACCTCAGTCGAACAATAACCTGATGAGCCGCTGTGCTGACACGCAGCTCCCACCAGGTTGTTACCTCCCTGCCACCCGATGATGATGATAGAAGTGAGCCGTAATTTATTCTTCCCTTCCCTTGGATCGATAAATGCATTTCCAGTGGACGTTGACTGTTCTGGTGAGAATGCTGACCCTGAAGATGACCGAGATGGTGCGTTCACGGTCAAATTTTCTAATTTTAAATCATTGAGCACCATTGTAGGGTCTCGTGCCACGTCCCCGTTGATGGACAAGGAAGTCTCGCATGTCCCCCACGATGATTCCGAGGATTCGGACCCTGAAAGCGATGCTCAACGTGCTCAAGATAGCGAGGCTGGCGCTGGTAGCAGCGAGGAGGAGAACGAAGAATTGGCTGTAGCGGATGATTAATTGTACTTTTCATGAAATTCATGATGTTTTCTTGTAAATCTCGTGTTCTGTGAAGATACAATGCCAGAATTTAGTGGCCCCAGTCTGTATACCGCATCCTTGATGAAACATATTGTACTCACATGAAAACATCATGGAAAAAACATCATGGATGTTCCTATATACCTCGGGAAATTCAAAACTGCTGTTCATGATGAATCATGATGAAAACATATTGAACCATTGTGAAATTCAAGGCAAACCATCATGAAGTTCACAACATTAAGTCATGAAAGAGGCGTGGAATTTCACGATGGTTCCTCCTCTCAGTGATTGTCTTGGCGACCGCTACCAATTGTCCTGGCGGTAAAGCTTGGGCCCTCCCTAGATGCATTCCTTGTTCTCTCTGCCTGCTATTGTCTTTCTGGATGTATATAAGTAGGGCTGGCTAGCATGTGTGTCTATTAACACTCTCTCAATGGACTTTGAAAAAATTTAGCTCACACTCAGATCCTCCCAGGAGATCACACGCACATTCGCGCATGCCGATGTTGTCAAATACATCGAGCTCATTGGCCTTCTCAAGCCTACACCTGCTCTAGCTTATATCCAGCCATCGCATCAACCATCTGCCCCGCCTCTTACTTTCTCTGCGAATGTCCACGAGTTCCTGAAGGCCAGCTTCGACAACGTTCCAGATGAAACGGCGAAACTGGCTTGGGAAACCTTCTGGGATCTTGCTTGGTCTTTCAAGCCGACGTCTGAAGGACAGACAGCTACTGTATTTTTTCATTCAATTTGACAGTCACGCGTCACAGGCGGGGTTGTTGAATACGAACTTTGGTTCGTTGTCACCTGTCACAGGGGGGGTTGTCAAATTGGTTGGATGGTGCAGAAAATCATCGAAAGTGTGTTTCGAGGGCCAGAAATCCCCATTGAATCTCTCATGCATCCTGTGCATCAATACTAGCCACATTTATTGTTCTATCTCAATTCCTAGCCGCATACTAGCTAAATATCAGGCTAAACTCAATAAAGTCACTGGGCAACACAATTAATTTAAACATGAATCTGCCTGGTTCCCCAAGCTTCCGAAAAAATCCCTAGTCGACTGTATGATGCCCTGCATCCTTTTGACATGCTGTCGAAATTTTGGGGGGTGTCACGGTCTAAACTGGGCCATGTCGAAGTGTCAAATATGTTCCGGTTGTCACGTGTCACCCCCCCTGTCAAATTGAAAGAAAAAAAACAGTAATCACATTAAGCATGTCAAGCTATTTTTGACGCATGGGCTCGAGCACAATATTGGTATGCACTCTTTCTTATTCGACTTTGAACTCAGTCCTTAATTATCACATACTTACCAGGGGTTTATTCGGTTTCCCCTCCAACTCGGGTTTGCCTTGATCCTGCATGTCGCCAGCCCCTCTTTGGCAACCCATCTGTCTTGAGGGATCGAGAACTGGTAGAACCGAAGGCCTATCGCATTACTCTTTTCACTTTGGAATTGGGGGCACTGCCAGGATATGCTACATCTTGCTACTGTTGCAGTAATTATTCCCCTTCTCGTCCGCACCCAATAACTCATTCTGTTTAGACTGTCACACTCGCTACTACCCAAATTGTTACGTTCATGACAAGGCGACAATGCGAACATACTATGTGCAGGACAACATTCCGGAGTTTATCCACTCTGCCGAACATTTTTTTTTTTACACAAGCGCGGATTTGTGCGAGCTTTTTGCGAACATGATGGCAACTGCTTGCTGTGTAATTTATTTCCATGGCCTTTCGCGGTTTTCTAAGGAAGCATAGGACCTTGGGTACCAATTGTGCACGTATCTACAACACCAGCATCTCCAAGACATCGCTCGAACCGTTCCTTCCGACCATCTGGCCTAGTTTGCAGATGGACGTCGTCAACGTGTATAATTCATTCTTCCTGCACGCCATTCTACTTGAGCACCACGAGCGCGAGGACTTCTTGGAGCTTGCACATGATGCTCCTTCCAAGGCAGAGCGCCTTCGCCCTGCTCTTGAAGCTTGCAACATCTGTATGGCAGGCACAGGTCAGGAGGAATGGAATCACACCTGTGATCTTTGCTGTTATATCTACAAAGAAGATGGTGATTACCTGCGTTCTTATTCCAATATCCACTGCAAGTATCTGATCGCTAATATAGTTTATCTTCGTTCCACCGTCACAGATGGGCTTACCATGGGGCATTATTGTTGCAGCGTGTTTGACTGTCAGAATCGACTTCGTTCCATCAAAGACTCCTTTTGCTTGGTGCACCAAGCGCTGAAGAAGGAGTGTCGTGTGAATGGATGTGCTTCTACTGTCGAACCGGGTTTTCGCACGTGCAGTATTGCTGAACAGCAGCATTCAAATTTGTTACTTTTTTGGGTGATACGTTGCAATTTCAACTTTGATGGCTGATCTTCAGAGCGAAAGACAGATACTTGCCTGTCGGTTCTGGACTTTTTGGACCTTCTAGGTCGATTCAGCACACTGATTTGTGCATTCCCATACCAGAATGGAGTGTATATTGCAAGACTTGTGTATGAGGCATGTGCGCTGTGTCTCTTGCCATCAAGGAGGGGCGTTGGGGCCACGATGAATATAGAAAACATTACAATTGATCACCGTGATCGATCAAAATAATGGTTTTGGGGATTTCAGCTGGGCTTCCGGACTACTCAGCGACTCATCCATGTATGCCACGCTCTGAAGTGCTTCAAGCCACCTACTTCGTCTATTTCCCCATTGCCAGATTATCTGCTTCCTGATCCCAGGTGGCCTTTCCGTGTTATGTGCGTCCCCTAAGCACCGCATCGATGTAGCCCGCTATGTAGCTCGCGTTGCTATGTGTCGAACGGGTGATCGGTGTTGAAGAGTAGGTTGGTCCGTAGGTGGACTGAGTGGGTGTCCAGGTCATGCCAGATGGCGCCGAGTCGTGAAATAGCTATCCCCGTCCGCGCGATCACAATAAGAGCTCTAAATAGATAAGTCAGTATGACAAGAATCAGAAACCACTCAGCTCGTCGTGGGTTTGAAACTCAAGTGCATGCGCAAGAAATCCGAGCCAAGGTGTAGATTGTTGTCGTGGTAAGAGGGAAAGAAGGGAAGTGATTAGGTAAAGACCAGCTAAGTGAAATGTGGGAATGGAACATCATGGAAACTATGTAGAATGGCCGTTGTAAATCCTTCGGCTTCGCAAATCCTTCAGCACGTTGTGAATCGGGAACCTGGGCAAAGACTTATAGGGAGACACATGCTGCCCCGCTCAGCACCGAAGGTGGTTGCCCAAGCCACTTCGAAGTCGATCCCCAGCACAGTCCGAGCCTGCACCGGCGTCCAGAATCTTGATAGCCTCGGGATTTCTACAAAATAAGAAATGCGCAGACGGTGTGGTGAATAGAAACTAAACAGTGTAAGGAATATAATTGGATATCCGACCGTGTTTCAGATCCAAAATAACCAGGTCCGCGTGGGTATGGGCAGTGAATAGTTTGTTGGTGCAACGACGAGGTCCTTGGTCAAGCAGTGTTGGAATGAATCTGAGGAAATGAGTGGAGATGAAATGTGTTCTGAAATAAAATGGGGAGAGGGATACGATGGAAGAATGAAACAGAAAGTGGACGTGTTATGTTGAACTATTTGGTTGACACGTGCACTCGGCCCGAAGCCCGCAGGCGACGAGCGAGGCAAGTCGCTGCCACATCGGCAATAAAGAATTCTCCCAATTTCACTTCAGGCAGACGCGGTCCCACCGCCATCGAGCCGATATAAGTCTATATCGATTTGGGTATCTGTATGAATATTTGAGCACGATTTTGAAAGATGGGGTGAGTATGTTGTGTGCTGAATGTAAATGTGAAGTGACTGACGTACATAGCAAAGACACGAGTTGAAAGTCGGTCTGGGTTGTGACCCCCCGAAAAGCAAGAAAAACCAAAAGAAAATTGCATACTGTACATTCAACTAAACACACCAAACTTTCAACGCATTTAGGTTGTACCACCTCTGGGGTAAGGGCACAAAACCCCCAGAGGCTTCAATACCCCTGCCACTCATGTTTTCCGACCCCTCCCGTCAAATCCTTGCCCCCCTCCCAGATATTTCAATTAACTTCCATTAGCTACGCGCCGGTGTCGCGAAGAGTGAGCGAAGCTTGGCGACGAGCGGCAGAAGGCGCATTAATATCAAGTTTCTTGTCTTTAATTGCCTGTGAAAAATAACAGCAGGGTATAGGAATAATATACAGAGTGGAGGTGCCAGGGGTGCCCGGACTTCTATTCATAGTTTTCCAAAAGAATTCATGTGATCAATTTCCCGATATCATCGCATATCAAGCGCTGTGATTTACGTTGTTGTCCCCACGCGCAGCTTCTTGCCTGTCGACTTCCACCATGCCCGATCCATTTACTCTCGCCGGTCTTGTTGGTACCGCACTCCAGTTTGTCGACACGATCGTGAAGATTCGCGAATACGTTGTGGATTTCCAGGATGCGCCGAAGGATCAGCATGATTTTCTTGCGGAGGTGGAGGCCGTCCAGCCCTTGCTCGGAGCTCTCACAATGCGAGTCGAGGCGAATGAATCAACGGGCATCGTCAACGGTATACAGCACTTTAAAAGACCTCTAGTTGAACTGAACGAGACAATGGAGCGACTGGCGAAGGAACTGGACACGAAAGGTGGTGTCGCAAAGGCTCGTAAGCGGCTGGCCTGGCCGTTGTGGGGGAAAGAAGGACGTCCGAGAGGGACTGAATACTATCGAGAGATTTAAAACTTTGCTCGGCACTTGGTTGGCGATCGACATCTGGTGTGTCCTGCATCTCCCCGTCGCGCAATAATCAACTAATAATTCAAAATATAAAGGGACGCGGCTCAAGCGCAGAAAATAAATCACAATGGTCAGCATATAGGCTTGGCGGGACAAATGGAGGGTATTAATCTACCATTTTGACCGTTCTACAATCTGTCACAGTGAATCACAGCGGTGTGTCAGCTTGGTGAAATTTTCGTCTAGTATCTAATATTATTTAGCTGTCATCCAATCGATCCAAAGGACGGCTGCCGAAGGGAAAAAAGACTCTTTGAGTAGTTATCCAAACGTACTTCCGGGGATCTTGACTAATTTCTGACAGACGCGGTATCTTCTATTGAAAGTCTCGCCGAGCAACAACAACAAGATCGGAGTTGAGGCGACTTGACTTGACGCTTCATGAGTCTGACGACGTCTAATCCTTTAGAACTACTCGACTCAATTCGAGGGACTCTTCAAAGGCAAGAAGCGTATCAAGAGGGTACGTATGTTGAGGGGAATAAATATCCTGTCCTTATCTAATATCTACAGACGAAATGCGTGAAAAACTTATGAACTGGTGGTCACCGATCAACTTCTTTACGCGTCAACAAGATATCTTTAACGCGGGGCAACCGGGGACCGTGGAGTGGTTCTTAGCGAGCGAACCATTTAAAGCTTGGATCCTCGGTCTCGGAACGAGATTGTGGTGTCGCGGAATCCGTATGTAAATGTGAATAATATTTGACTAGGGCGCTGACTGAAAACCGTACAGCCGGAGCCGGGAAGACCGTACTTGTGTACGACACCATCGAAAGAGTTCGTCCCACGAAACTAATGAGACTTCGGATCCAGTTCAATAGTGGTGCATCATCTGCGCGAGACTCTCGACCTGCCTGAAAACACGGGTGTTGCCGTCATCTATTTGAACCACAACGAGAGCGAAAAACAGTCGCCTTCGAATCATCTTGCGAGTCTATGGCGTCAACTTGTGTTCAAGAGAACCATCTCGACGGAAGTGCACCGGCTATACGATAAGCATCGCGAACCAGGAACCAGGCCGTCTCTTGACGACTTTCGTCGGGTTCTTTCCTTGGCAACCGCAGAGTATTCTAAGGTGTTCATCGTTGTGGATGGGGTGGATGAGTATCTGGAAGAGAGGCGACGAATTTTGCTGGGAAACCTATCACAGCTCGGAGCAAACATCAACCTAATGTTCACCTCTCGGCCTCATATCGACATCCCGAATACTGCCTTCAGCAACATCCAAATATCCGAGATTTGGGCAACAGCAGATGACATACGGCAATATGTAAATTCACAGATCGACAACTCGGAACGACTATTGAAGCACATCGAAACTCGTCCGGATTTGCGGCAGGAAATTGAAACTCTTTGCGTGGAGAACAGTGCTGGAATGTGGGTATCGGTTCATCGTAAACATCAAGATTTACTCACTGCTTGCAGGTTCTTGCTAGCAAAGCTGCACATTGGCTCGCTCGCAACAAAGCATACAGTGAAGGCGGTCCGAGAGACCTTGAAGAACATGCCCAGTGGCCTGGACAGTGCATACGATGAAGCCATGCAGAGAATATACCAACAGAGCGATGACGATAGAAGACTTGCCCTCTCCACCTTGGCCTGGGTTGCGAACGCACAAAGGCTTCTGCTGATCCGAGAGCTCAGGGTGGCTGTGTCGGTGGAGCTAGAGACATCTGAATTTGACCCCGATAATTTGTTGGACATTGAGTTTATTCTCTCACGATGTGCTGGCCTGGTCATCGCCGATGATGTGCCGAATCCGCATCGGCACGGTTATGTTCGACTCGTCCATTACACTACGCAGGATTATCTGGACCGCACACAGCACCTTCCGTCCGCAGAAACAGATATCACACTCACCTGCATCACCTATCTATCTTTCGACATATTCCAGAACTCAGCGGTCATTCCGGCGCGCGACATGTGGCCCTCCCTCGGACGTTCGCATCCTCTTCTTAGGTATGCCGTGGATTATTGCTTGATCCATGCGCAGGGACAGCCGGAATTGGACATCCGAGAAGAACTACTTATGTTCCTCTCAAAGGCCGCATTGCTCTGGATTCCCGTATGGAGATCCAAACATCAATTGTGGTTGGAATGGTCGCCTACCAGGCTTTGGATCGCTACATTTTTCCAGTTGCAGAACATAGCCCAGCATCTTATTTCGATCAACGAAACCGAAGATAGCGACACTGCACTTGTGGCCGCCATAGCGAACGGGGACCTGGATATGATGCGTATGCTTATTGCACATAACGCGGATGTCAATGGACAAGGTCAATTACAGGCAGCCTCGTACTTCGATAACGAGGAAGCTGTTGCATTGCTCATAGACTGTGGTGCCGATGTAAATTTACAGCAAGGACGACGCTGGCGACGCGGAACTGCCCTTCAAGTCGCTGCCGCTCAAGGACATGACGACATTGTCCACCTACTCCTCAAGAATGGAGCGGACCCCAATATTCTAGCTGGTCGGTTTGGCTCGGCGCTCAAGGCGGCGTCTGATCGCGGACACGATATGGTGGCCGAGACGCTCCTCAGACACGGGGCTACGGTTAACAAGGGGGAAGGGGGTGTTATACTGCGAGCAGCTTGTAGGCGCGGACACGAAGAGGTGGTGCAGTTGCTTCTCGGAAACACAGCTGACGACGTCAATCTGCTGAGGGAGCTTTGGACAGCGCTGCGATTGGCTGCTCAGGGCGGGCACGATCGGGTCGTCCGGCTGCTCCTCGCCCACGGCGCCGATGTTGATGAACAAGATGAGTTTTCTGGGACGGCACTCCAGGCGGCTTCCTACGAGGGACACGGTCAGGTTGTTCAACAACTCCTCGAAGCGCATGCCAACGTCAACACGATGAACAAATACTATGGCAAGGCGCTACATGCAGCGTCCACCCGCGGACACAAAGACGTAGTCCAGATGCTGCTTTCCAATGGAGCTGACATTGACGGGCTTGGTGGAAAGCACGGCACCGCTCTACAGGCGGCTGCCTCAACCGGTTGCGAAGAGGTCGTCCGCTTGCTGCTCGCAAACGGGGCCAATGTCAATGCCCAGGGGGGATCCCATGAAAACGCCTTCAAGGCTGCTTGTGCTGGTGGGCATATGGAAGTGGTCCAGATACTGCTTTCCAACGGAGCTGACATTGATAGACTTGGTGGAAAGCACGGCACCGCTCTGCAGGCGGCTGCCTCAACCGGTTTCGAGGAGGTTGTCCACCTGCTGCTCGCACACAGGGCCAATGTCAATGTCCAGGGAGGATCCCATGGAAACGCCTTAAAGGCGGCTTCTGCCGGCGGGCACAAGGAAGTGGTTCAGGTGCTTGTTGATCACGGAGCCGATCTCGACACACAGGGCAGAGAATATGACAGTGGTCTGCAGGCTGCTTCCGCCCACAGACACAAGGAGGTGTTCCAGGTGCTCCTCGATAATGGCGCCAATATCCAAAATGAGGAGGGAGGATCCCATAACAATGCTGTACAGGCGGCCTCCGCTCTCGGGGACCAAGAAGTGGTACAGTTACTACTTCATCATGGGCCCGATGTCAACACACTGGGCTCAGACCATATCA
The DNA here is from genome assembly GCA_029281465.1 of Mycena epipterygia. Lineage (NCBI taxonomy): Eukaryota > Fungi > Basidiomycota > Agaricomycetes > Agaricales > Mycenaceae > Mycena > Mycena epipterygia. The sequence continues at coordinate 13,896 of JARJCQ010000109.1, read as the reverse complement.
CCGCTCTGGAGTTGGCTTCCGCTAAGGGGAACCAGGAAGTGGTGAAGGTGCTGCTCGAGAACGGGGCAAACATGCAGGGCAATGGTATGGAGAGGGCGCTAGAAGCGGCTTCCCTATCTGGGTGCTGGAGGGCGGTCCAACTCCTCGCGAACGGGCCGGATTTCAGTCAGCGGGGGAGAGCCTTGAATAGTTCGCTGCTAATTGCTTCTACGAACAAACACCATGGGGTTGTTCGTATTCTCCTCAATAACGGGGCCAACATCAATGTGCTGGGTGGTCGGGCTGAGAGAGAAATGTATGCAGCTCAAGTTAGGTCTCTCGAAATCGAAGCAGAGTTTATTGAGTACGTCATCTTTGTGAAGATGAAACCACTGCGAGAATAATTTACTGACCCAGCACAGAGGCGAACTTTTAGATTTCTTTGCGAAAATGCGTTCGCATTCAGATCTATGGCCAAGGACGAGGACGAGGTGAGAGGATTCCATTTGAGGTGGTACCACAGCTGTCAAGAGCGCGTATTTACCTATCCGCACAGAGAACGGCTTTCAATCTTTCCAACAGACATACCTAGCTTTCTCAATGAATACTGGACAGGGTGCTCTCGCCCCTGGGAAGAGCAGGAGCAGGAGTCATTGGGGAACGCACAAATCGGTGACCACGGGAGCTATGCCGACTTTGAGAAAGCTAGAACACCAGATGCGACGGGAGTGGAACATTTTGTCTCTAGCTATTCATCAGCTGAAAACGGAGACCGACATTCAATTATTCCAGAAGATACACCAAGCCGGCTCGACGGAAACTCGATGCGGTCCAAAGAGGTGTGGGAGACCTACATAGATTTAAGTCGATGGCCGGTTGAAAGCTAAGGAAGTAAAAACCTCTTTAACCTAGGCATTTCCTATGTCCGGTTTCACTAACAGAGCTAAGTACACAATTCTGGTGAGCTTTGATCAAGTTGATTACTTTGTATATTACGAGTACTTATGCAATAAGGACACTGGTTGAGAATTTCAAATTTTTCAGTGGAAATATTGGTGAAATTTTTCTTTTATTTTTCGCACTTTTTCACTGAAAAAGAATATGAAAAATTTATTTTCACACTGGTTGAACATTTCAAGTTTTGCACTGAAAATTTTGGTGAAAAATGTTTTGGATTTTACAGCAATTTTTTGCCACAAAAGTAGGTGAAAAACTTGAAACATTTTGGTGACTTTTTTGAACCTTGTGAAAACTTTCTGAAAAAGTGCTGAAAATGTTTTGAAGTTCAAAAAATTCATGAAGAAGTTTCAAGTTTTTCACTTGATTTTTCACTGAAAAATTGCTGTAAAATTCAAAACATTTTTCACTAGTTTTTTCACTGAAAAACTTGAAATCTTCAACCAGTGAGACAAGTATTAATTGCCTGAACACCCGACAAATGAATGAGATATCAGGCTAAGGCATGCGCGGATAGCGCTGATGATGATCCTTGAAATACTGTGCAAATGCGCGGCGAAAGTGATGAGAGATGGAGGCAACGGCATAGAGGTGCGGGTGTCGGCAGTGGAGATTCAAGATGGCGTTGAAGATGAGGGAATGATTGGAATGCCAACTGCGTGCAAGAAGGTCGCGGCGAGCCGCTATCCCGAGATGTTGCTTGCTATTCATGACGAGGCATCACCAATCGCGACAGGCCGGATTTAGTTGTTTTCATCATTGCTAGAATGCACAACTGCTGAGGTCCCGATAGTTCGGTTGCGCTAATGGACACAGAGCGACGGATGGTGATTCAGACCCGCAGATGTGACGATCACAACACGGTAGAGGCGACGAGGGGCGCATAAGTCGATGCAGAGGCCGGAGCATGTAGAGCTTGATGGGTGATCGATCCAGAGATTTCATCAACGGGCAGGCTAATAGACATGGACCGGGAGCCGGGAGGTAACAAGCCAAGGCTCGAACCGAACAAGAATAGCTGCTCATTGTAGCAGCTAATTCCCGTACTTGTGGAGTGGAATGAATGAGGTCAATGGATCTCTGAGACGGCGTTGGAATTGAGAACCTGCACTGCCAATGGTAGACCAGAAATTGTGGTTGAGTATCTGAGTGCGGCCTGATGTTTCAAGGCTGCGAGAATTGGCGGTTTGGCTGAGATATAATGCTCTGGGTGATGATATGCGGCGGTGCGAGGAACTGCATGTGTGGGGGCGCGAAGGTGCCAGCGATGACAGTACAGTGGCATGCGGCAAGTCCAGGGAGTTGGGAGGTGATGAGGAAAGGCTTGAACTACATGGAAATAGCTGCTGCGAGTATTAGCGAGTTGTAGCCATCAATTCTCGTCCCCACGCGGGGAGTCAAGTTTGAACCGAGTCATTGGCCACAGCATATTGTGACACTATCCATAGCACCGGAGAAGATGCTGAAAATAGCGAAAGCAAAGGATGAACGGACACCAAGTTCAACTAAGACCAGAGATGGGCAATGCGGGCCTGCATAGAGCCGTAACCTCGCTGGAGCACAATGGTGTCGAAAATGCAAGTCGCTGCCAATTGGACGAGATCATCACGCCGCACAAATGCTCACGTGACCCATGCTGACAGGACTCGTCGCATCGCGTCAATTGGTTAGCGTCTTTTCGACTTCCGCCAAAGATCAATGCCATTCAAAACGAAGGAATCATTGAACATGGCCAATGGATTGTCCGATTTGAAGGACTCCTATCTGTTCTGCAAACTCCACTCTGGCCAGCCTCCAAAATTTGGGAGGACAACGGCAAAACGCCAAAAAAACACGTGCAACACCACAATCAAAATGTCAAAAGGCCGATGGGGTGAGTGTGCTGAAAATTATATGCAAAGAAATGAGCATGACAGGGAATTTCGGCACCTGGCATTGAAATAAAGACCCACAAAGACAATCACGTCAGCGAACGTCGACCGATAACCTTGTGTGCAAATTCGAGAAGACATACTGTATTTTTTGTTCAATTCGACAGTCACACATCACAGGGATACCTGTCGAATTTGTTTGTCACAGTTCACAGGGAGGTTGTCGAATAGATTTGATGGCTCACAAAGTTATAAAAAATGTCTTTCAGCAGTGAGGATGCCACAAATAAATTTCTTGTGAATCCTGCATTGAAACTGGCCACATTCTCCCTCTTTGTCAATTTTTAGCTTGAGATCAGCCTAAATACAATAAAAATCTCACAAAATCCCTGGGAGAACCTAATTAATTTGGACCAATTTCCCTGCTTCCGCAGAAACCCCAAACAGCTCTACGAGGTCCCTGTATGGTGTTGGGATGATGTTGAATTTTCGCTGTTGTCACGGTCCAACTTGGCCTGTGTCGAGATGTCAAAATATGTTGAACGTGACACCCGGTGGAATTCCCCTCCAATTAATTCCAGTCTCGGAATGGAGGGAGAAGGAGGAAGCCGTGGGATTTGACTTTGGCCGTATTTGGCACCCAGTACGCGACGCGACGCCGGGCACGTGAGGGTTTTTAGTTGACTTAATTTTTCTGTTTGATTCAAACTCCGATTTCAGCGCCCGCGGCCGGCGGTGAAAATTAATATCCAAAAACTGAACAATGAAGAGCTTCAAGCTCATGAAGAATCATTATCTGAGAAGAAAACTCAATGTTGAGCAGTGCTTGGCCTCAGATCCTGACCGATTCAGCGTAAAAGTTTTACGATCCTCCTCGAGCGACGTCGAGGCTGACATCTTTGACAGTGACGAGAGAGAAGACTTCTTTTGCTGATGGGGATTTAATCTCCGCCGCTATGTAGTAGCCTGATCCGCTGGGAAGTTACCGTAAATATCACGGTCCGTGATGGCCGAAGTCGCACACCGTGTCCAAATATATTTGAATACGCGAGCCCCCATATCGTATTATATTCATATCGTATCGTATTCATATTCTGCCATATTCATATTCAATGGGACCTCCCAGGGCCGTATCGTATTCATGCGTATTTGAATATATTCAAAATTAAATTTCCCGTATCGTATTTTTGGCCAGCACTACGTAAAACCAGTGAAAATGGTGTTTCGGACAAGGTTTCACCATTGGACTGGGCTTCGTGGAAGTGCCTCGACAGTCCGGGTACAGTTAACGCGAAGATGAGACCCATCAGAGATTTGCCGAATGCTGTAGGGAACTAGACGCTGTGAATGCTACTCTATGCAACTCAATATAAATAGCTGTTGAATCGGGAAATGCGGCACGTCAACGCGTCAACCCGAAGGAACACGCCGGCTACTACACACGAATCGGTGATTTCTCGAAGACTTTTGTCGTAGATGTGGAACTTAGACCATGGTTGGGAATTTGAAGAGTCCGAGTCCATTACACTCCCATCGCGCCCAACAGCAGCGCAACACCCAAGACAGAAACTACGGCATTCCGCAACGACGCCACAGCGGCATTATTAGTACCCAAAGCCGTACCGCACTGAGCATCTGAGTTGTTACCAACGCAGTCGAAGAACTTTTCCTCTGTAACCGGGGAGAAGATCGTGTCATATGGACAGAGGCACGTACTGTGCACAAAGGCCGCCGTTTTCTGTGGAAATTCCGGCCTTTGAGCTAGGGTTAGTTACGGCCAGAATGCAGTGCGTCTCAGCGGCTGGGCGAGAATTATGAGGAGACCTGATTTAATTCCTTACCTGCAACCGATTGTGTGAACAGTCTGTCGTGTGAGGGACTTCGATGTATATCGAGAACAGTTCCCGCTCTTCGCGGTGACCGTCGAATCCTGATGAACTGCCAGCTGGCACTGCTTCACATCGTCGATGTCGCTCATTTTTCCTGCTTCTCGTATTTATTTATACTGAGGCACTTTCCCGGCACATGTCGACAGCCCTAACTTGCCGACAAGGAACAGCGCATCGTACCGGGCGCTGATATCCTGAGTCCCGACACACTCATTCCTTTTCGTTCTCCCCAAGGATAAGAGTGCAAAATCCTTCCACAATCACATTGAAATTGGAGTTCGAGCTTAGGGGATTTTCGAGGAGCTGACGAGGGAGCAAGAGGTCTTGGCAAAAGCAGTTGCCAGCTTGATTGAATACAGTACGACAAAAAAGGCAAGCAAATATCCACATTTCAGAGCTGCCTGAGGACGAGTGTGTAGGGGATTAAATTTATAGCATTTTGGGGGGCTCAAAGTTCGGACAAATTCGGGTAGGAACGCAGGTCAGGGCCAGAATTCGGACACCTGCCGGCGGTCAAAGGTTCGGACAAAATTTACAAACAGCCAAAATCGGGATCCGACCTGTCATGAAATAATCATCGGTCCTCCCTTCGGTCAGACGTCGTCTACAATTCCTGCTTTGTTCCTGTACTTTAACATGGGGTGGGTGGGGATCGTATCACTGGTGAGATTCAACCTGCTCAGTGTATAAATGAATTCGGTATACTGACACGGTCCCACAATTGGAACAGCCAGTTCAGTAAGTGCGTAGGACATTGTAACTTATGGAGGCTAAAAGTCACCTACCCTATACATAGAACACGCGTACTACAGAGCGTAGGGCGGAAAGTCTAGAGAGTCAGCGGTTGTATAATCAAAATTTGTTCCGACTCGCCAAAGCAACAACGAAGGTAAGATAGGCCCCATTCATACCTATCGAATGTGACGGCACGTTGTGATCGGCCATGTATATTCCAGGTTCCTCGAGAAAGAGACCAAAATTAGGGAATATGCTTCGAGGGTCCCTTCTACATGTTGGATAGTATGTGTAGGAATATTCTGGGGAATTTAAGTTCAGAAATGAGACAAGATGGTTTTTTGCTACTCCGATCACCTCTCTTGACTTTGCCATCAAAAGAGACGAAAAAACTATCTAGTCCCACAATTCTTGACTTAAATTCCCCAGGATATTTGTACATATGCTAGAGAATATTTGGAAGAGAATCTCGAAGTATATTTCCCGATTTCGGGATAGGTATGAATGAGGCCTATCTTACGTAGTTCAAACTTCAAAAGCGATTTACATAACCGTCTCATTAGATGGCTGAGCAGAATGCACGGAATAAGAGCTCCTGATTTATTATTGCACAACCGCATCAGCCGAATCAAGGAATAATATCAAGGGCTCGGGATTGGGAACAAGAATTTAAAGCAGTGAGTGTCAGTGTTTGCTCTTGTTTTTTGAAGCTGTGCTGCCACTAGCAGTGCGTGAGACTGGTTGAGTTTCCGCCTCAAACGTAAGCGCCCGATTTGGGAATTATTTTCGGCACGAATTTCGGCAGCATTGCCAGGCAAAATACTCGAAGTCCCGCAGTGCGGACAGTAAGAAGCATTGAATGAGGACCAGAGAACACATGTAAGAAAAGTAAGAAAATCATAATATTTACTATATAATAACATAGACGACCTAGTTTCTTCGTGTGCGCGAAGGGGACCGACCATTCGATGCCCCTCCCTCGCTGCGCTCGGGGGGTCCACCAAGCTGGGGCATCTCAGGTCGGCACACTAAAGCCTCGTTCGCACTTTTACTCCATCCTCAACCCTAGCTCTAACCAGCACGGCGGGACGACACGGCGGATACCCGAACTTAGGGGCGCGCGGCGCTTGCCCTAACTCCTCGTCAGCGGGGCATAGGCATCGCCAAAGGTGGGCGGGTGTTGGTAGGCAATTCGTGGGGCGGGCGTGGGCGATGAACGGCGGGAGGGGAGCGGCGAGGATGGGAGAAGAGAGGGGGATGCGGCTGACAGTGACAGCTTGTTTGTTTGGCATGAGCGGAATTTGATGGATCAAATGCTTGCCGAGCTGCCGAAAATAGTTACTATATCGGGTGCTTACGTTTGAGGCGGAAACTCCAAAGTGGTGCGTGAGCGTGATCGTTGCCACTGCCCTTGTCACTGTCAGCTTGTCTCTGCCCGTCATGCCCTGGACATCGCTGCTGTCTATGCTCAAGAGTAATACTCTGCGCAGTAGATCTACTCCAGTCTCCTCAACATTGATTCAACCAAGATGCCCAGCTCTCCCGCAGGAACTATGGAACCACATTCTGACCTTCTTGCGGGGACACAACGCCGATCTCACAGCGTGCTCCTTCGTCTCCCGCTCCCTCTGCGCCGCTTCCCAATCTCATATATTCTACTCCATTGCTATCTTCCCCTCTGGCAAGGCACGGCAGGTCGGCAGCCGCTCCGGCCCAGACGATGCCACAGACGAGGTTGCCTCCTGCCGTCGCCTGCGCGTAATCTTGACCGAATCAAGCCACCTCTTGCCGCATATCCGGCGAATAGAGATGCGTCTTCATCCCGAGGTTATAACGGAAGTACTCGCGATGGGGCTTCCCCGCTTGGAGGAGCTCCACTTCCACACAAGGGGTTTCGTTCCAAACCTTGAAGATAACGCCCGAATCAAGCTCGCCCACCGCCTCATGACGCTCCCCACTGTCCGACACGTAGGGCTGGGCGGGAGTGTGCAAACACGCGAATTCTTGTCGTCTTTCTTCGCCGGCACGCCACAGCAACTCCAGACGCTGGAGATTTCTACGACCTGGCTGTCCCAATCCGACGACCAGCCCCCCGCGCGCACACGGCAAAGGATCAGGAATTTGCTCCTCCTTTATTCACCTGAAATGGCGCCCTGGCTGCTCGACGCCGCGTGCCCATTCGACCTCACTCATCTCACGCACGCAAATATATCCTCCTCGATGTGCCCCCACGTTGCGCGAATACTTAACAACACGCGGTGCTCGTTACAGAGTCTAACCCTTGCTCCAGGTGAGTTTCGCTCCCTTGTGGTTGCCCAGTCATTGATTATTAATTATTGTTCTCAAGACGATGTGCGAAAATGCGTAGCCCTTAGCATCTTTCCTTCACTGACGGAGGTTCACTTCGACGCCCCGACCCAGCGCGATATCGCCGGGATTCTGCCCCTGTTGGAGACGCTCGATCCAGCGAACGGCGTACGCGACATAACTATCACGCTGGCAACGTTCGGCGAGCAACCGAAGCAGCGAGAGCTTAAAATGGCATTGCGTGCTTTCGACGCCGCCTTCGACGATATACACCTCCCTGCTCTCCGGCGGGTAGAGATACAAGTCCTCCCCATCGCCGAGACCGGCGAACCACACGAGTCCAGGAGGTTAATGTATATGCATTCGCTTCCGGTGTTGAGGCAGCGGGGTGTATTAGTTGTAGAAAGTCAGTTGTTCGTTGTTGGTCATGATTTGGTATTGATTTTTACCACCCATTAGTTCAGTAATAGCCTCGGATTTTCGACGCACTTCTTACACAATCACACGCGCTGCTTTCACCCCAAGCCCAAATTGTTTTAGGTTTCATTCTCCGTGCATGTTCGTTGAAGTGTGTTACCACTGAAATTCGATCGGCCAGTACGTGAATATATAGAGCGATTTTAGAATAGCTCGCAGCTCTTTACGAGAAAATGCGAGCAATGCTAACACCCATTCAAAAAGTCAAGACTCAAGTTCGAAGTGCCAGGCACCTCGGGAACTCATTCTTCTGCATTATACTGTGAGTGAGACGATAATGATCTACGGGCAGAGCTTCTGCGAACTCCAGAAATTTTCGGCTTATCCTCTGCTGAATCTCCAGTCGTGGGCGTATAATAATAATGATAATAATAATAATATATGTTCCCTGCCATTGCAACTACTTCATTTCGTCGACCCAGGTTAAAATCGACAATTGCTCAGCCTAGGCAGGTCGTCAATTGCTCAACCTGCCTAGGAAAAATTCGGTACCGAAACTCCGACATTTGTCATGATCAGGATTAGGTACAGATCTTCACTTGCTTCCTACCTTCATGATCCGTCAGGAACTCATTGATACCATCGTGCACGAGGTGGGGGACAACACTTCCCTCAAGGCCTGCTCTCTGGAGGCGTCGAATCTCCGTCAGGTCAGCCAACGCATCCTCATTCGTTCGGTCAAACTCGACACTTGTGACCGCTCACGGGATTACAAGGCGATGTGTGCTCTGCTCAGCGAATCTCCGCACATCGCGACATATATCACCGCCTTCGATATCTAAATTCCATCGATATCTCTAGCCCCACACTCCCTGCCAACGACATGCGAGAGGTCCTAGCCAATTCGAAGCTGTCGAATGTGCGCCGGTGCAGAATCACGGGGTCTTCCGAGTCCTTCCCGTCGATCTCTCGCTGGGACGAGATGGTCTCTGTCGTGCCAGACATCCTCGCATTCATTCGGCGACAGAAATTGGCGGCGTTGCATCTCGCTTAACTCGAGGCCGTCCCATCTTCTGTGATCGTCTTTTTTGTCTCTTCCGCCCCAATGGTGTCCTTCCGCTTTGTCCAGGCTTCGCCATGTCCGGGTCTCTTCAGATAGTACCGATTGTGCCCCCCCCCCCCCCCCGATTCACCCAAAGTGGCCCAATTAATGCTCCGTGGCTCGCAGAGCGTTTGTGAAGTTCTCGGAGATCCAGACCCCTCTTTTATTATCTCACTCATTTTGGCGTTCTGGCCAAGTACGACTTCCTTTCAATATAGTCATTGTGTGTCTAATCCAGTCTCCCTTAGGCTTCGGAACAAAATTCCTCACCAGGGCCGATTTATGCGAGCAAACCTGTGATGCCATACTCCCCGTGGTCGACGTGAGTTGACTGTTGACCTTATTTAAATTTTGTCGCAGCTGCTTCTTTGCTCTGGCGCATGTCGACTTGTCTTTCTCACACGCAACGGAAACCGCCCAAAGTCTATGTACAAAACGAACCCGATCACCGCTCAGAATACCCATCCATCCTACCACCCGCATCATTCATAACACTGAAATACGTTCCCCACTCCTCCGCCCTGTGTGTGCAATGCAAAAACAAACCAAAAAAATAATGCAAAAACAACACAAAAAAGGAGGAAAACCCAATCAGCCTGTGAAGCTCACGACAGTTACAGGGAACAATCAACGCACCCAAGGCTCATCGGTGCATTCGCCCACATCGCAAGCGCGTCGTGATCGATCATACTGAAAAAGTCCTCCGTACTCGTGCCGGTGCTGGTGTCCCCCGGGTCGCCCACAGGCTGGGGAGGGTGGAACGCCTGTCCCGCCGGTGGGAAGTCCGCCCACCCGGCAGGATCCGGATACCGCGCGAGCGGCTGCGACGGCCTTGGTCCAGGCCGCCCAGCGTAGGACGAGAACCCGGGCTGCTGCTGCTGCTGATACACGGGCAACCGCCCGAGGTCCGCGGTGTACATCGGCAGCGCGGGGCCCTGCTGCTGCTGTGGCGCGCCCGTCCACTGAAAGTCCTCGAATCCCGAACGCTGATGCTGCTGTTGGTGACGATGATGATAACGAAGATCATCCGCGGGCAGTATCGGCTCCATCCGCGGGGCATGGGCATGGGCCTGGCCATCGTATTCCACGTCCTGCACCCGTGTATACCCCGCCCCGTCTGTGTCCGGCTCGTGTACGCGCTTGCCGTGCGTGCGTTCCGGGATAGGAGGATGGGGCGTTGGAGTTGGAATTGGATTTTGTGCAACGGAAGGAGGGGGCGCGGGCAGCGGGACGTGCCCGACGCTCGCGAGCTCGTTGAGGATGTCCCAGTAGAGCCCTGCCATTTGCCACCTACATCGCACATCAGTATGCATATATCCGTATCCCCCCTTCCAAAAGAAAAGAAAAGAGCCAGAACTGGACGGGAAGAGCGAAAGAAAGGAACGCACCTCGACTCACACACCCGAATCGCCTGCATAAGCTTATGCACCTCCGTGATCGCCGTATTCATGTGCGGCGCTAACCCCGTGCGCTTGCCGCTCCACACGTTCAGCAGCAGCACCACGCCCGCTGTCGTCAGCGCCGGCTGCAGGAGAAATCGAATCAGCATATATACATTACATTTACAGTTGGAAGCGGGCAGAAGGAAGAGGAGGCAAGATGAGAGAAGGACGTACAAGGAGGATAATAACAGGCGTGCCTCCCATCCGTCGGCGCGATACGTCTGCGATGTGACTGCACGAGCGCGCCGCGTTGGTGCAGATTGCGAGCGAGGGCAGTGCCTGCGTACGTCAAATTCAATTGCAACGTCGTGAGTGTTGTTGCCAAAGTTCGGTAAGCGTGCGTGTGAGTAGTTGCGTGAATATCAGTGTCAGGAATCGTGTCAGCGTCAGGAATTCGATGCGGATATAAGAAACGAATACGCACCGTGGGCGCCGCCTCGCGCACCATGGGGATGAACGGCCGGTGCGTCATCATCTGCACGTGGTAGTACCCGCAGTAGAGCACAACGGACTGCGCGAAAAAGACGGGGTCGGCGCGGTGGGCGTCCCATTGTACTGTGTCAGGGAAGGATGGTTGAATCAATTTTCGGTGTTATTGGTGGGGGGGCAGGGGAGGAGATGAAGGTGCAGAAGAATGAGAACGAGAAAATCAGAAGCAGAAGCAGAAACCAGAATGAGTGCGAAAAAAGGTGAGGAGAATGGCGAAGATAGCGAGAAAGTGGAAGGATGAGAGAACCATAAGAAGAATCAGCAGGAAGCAAGCATAAGAAAGGTGAAGAGAAAGCGAGGACAAACCAAAACCGCCAAAAAAAACAACGCACAATGCCTCGGTATCGAATCAACCCACTTATTCAGCGCTGAGTCCAGCTCCGCCACCAAATGCTCCTCCCACGCGTCGTCCCGCACCGCCAGCTGCGCCTTCGCTTTCGTCAGCGAGTACTGTGAGATGTGAGTTACACATTAAGGTTTGCGAAAAAATCATGTCAGTACGTTCATGTTATGTATGTATTCGAACCTGATAAATGACTCAAGGGACTTACCAAAATCCTCAGCGTAAACGCCAATATATTATTAAGCCGTAGGAACGCGTTGAAGAACGCGATCTTGGAGGGCTTGTTCTTCGGCTGTTTGAATGGTTGTGCCTGCGTCTGCGTAAAATCACCCTCGCTATTGGCCGGGTCGGGTTGGAACCGCGAGTCGCCGGGCTGGAACTGCACAGAGACGGCGGGCTCCCCGGGCCAATACTCGTCGTCGCACTCGATGGGGAGGTCGAGGTCAAAGCTACAAAGTGCATGAGTGGGTTGTTGAGGAGTATTAGGGGTTAAACACGGAATTAAAGGTGAGGTGCGGTGGTAGAACATCAAAGTCGGTTGCGGAGAGTAAAAAGGTGGAGTCAGGAGGAGTTAGGAATTGAGTCAAGAACGAAACACGCACTCCTCATACTGCACCCCACACGGCCTTCCCAGCGTCGAGCTCACCATGCGGTCGTAGTACATCAACACCCAGAACGCACGCGTCCACAGCTCGCTCTCCACCGCGGCCTTGATCGCGGCGGCGTTCGTTTTGTCTTTATCTATATCTGAGTGTCCGTTAACATCCACCTCCATGAGTACAAGCGGAAGGCGTACCTCCGTGAATATGGGAGGAATCCCCACCGCCGTGAGTACGAAAGGGAGCAGGCCGCGCCCTCCGCCGATGCGCCCCCACCTCCTGCGCCATGCGCAGCCCAATCCCGATGAGCGCCCAGTTCGCCTGCGGGGCCGAGGCTTCGAGGAATTGGATGGATAGCTGGCAACCAAATGCGTTAGCGGAGGTGGAAGAGGGAGAGGGAGAAGGAGGAAGAGGAAGAAGGGAGGCGGAAGGAGGGAAGGATATGGGGGACGCAACGTGAGCAAGGAAAAGAAGGAACGGACGCTGGGTGAACAAAGGAAATCCCGGTAAAACGAGGAAGAAGCGGGTAAAACGACGAAGATACGGAGGAAGAAGCGGGTAAACGGGGTAAACAGGAGAACTGCGGGGTAAGCAAAGGGAACGGAAAACAGGAGCAGTCGTCCAGTAGGCGGGAGCAACCAGCGAACGTGGGTTGTAAAATCCAAAATCCAGAATCCAAGACAAAAAAAACCACTTACACAATACCTCTGCAAATCGTACAACGTCGGCGGCAGGAACATCTCCTCCATCCCATTAACGCACACCCCGCTGGCGTTCGAGCTCCATACCTGCGTGAAATACGCCCACCCACAGCTCAGCTCTCTCTTCCTCTTGTCTGCCTCACTCGCATCATCACCCCCGTTTGAATGAGATTGAGACCCATCCTCCGCAAACACCTGGGCATCCGACGAAAAGCGTGCTCCCACAGCGCACACCAGCATCACGCACGCGCCGAATTTGCGGCCTTCTCCCTTGCCCTCTCTATTCCCGTGTGCATCTACACCTCCATCGCCATCTGCGTCCCTATCGTGACGCAAATGCAGCCCATCCTCAACACCGCGCATAAACGTCGGCCGGTGCAGAAGGGGCACGTAGGTGTTGCTGTGCGCGAAGTAGCTGTCGATGAGGACGGACAGGAGGGGGGGTGGAGGGAAGATGTAGGGGGATGTGTATGTCGTACGTGTTTGGGAAGGGGATGTTGTTCGTGGTATTGTGGGGGATTTCCACTGCGCGACGTCAGGAGGGGTAATAAGGGAGGAAAAAGGGACGCACAGGCATAAACGTCCAATACTCCATCCTTCTTTTCCCCCACGGCCTCGGCCTCTCCCCACCCCCCTGTGGCCTCTGCCCTTCGTCAGCAGTGTACCCCACCTTCAGCTGCACCGCCGCCCTTACAAGCCTTGCGCCGCTCGATAGGCCGAGGAACTGCGCGTCGTGGTTCGCCAGCGTCAGCTGCGCCATGTCGTCGATCAGCTCCCGTGCATCGTCGACATCATCGGAGGGTAGTGAGGAGGACGGGGCGGCGGCGTTGATGGAGCGGATGCTGAGGTTGCGAGCTCGACGCCGGGGCCTACGTGTGCGGAAGAGGAAAGGGGCATGCGCGAGGACGAGGAAGTGGAAGAGGGGTTTTGATGCTGGTGCTGGTGCTGGAGGACAGGCGAGTCCCTGCTCCACTCGCTGCTCTGTGGGGGCGTCGTCCCAGAGGGGGAGGTTTCCGAGGAGAGCTAATGGGGGAGTAAGATGAGCGTGCAGCCATAGAGGAGAGA